>ARYC01000646.1:0-48666 GCA_000711775.1 Oxytricha trifallax | reverse complement strand
TACTCACTTAAATTACTAATATTTAAACATTAAACCCCTACATAAACACTATTAAAACCCTAAAAAAGTATGCACTAATAGTCTACTTTTATCAATCATTAACTCAATCAAACTACTGAAAGAGTTTTGGGGTTTGACTGTGCTATAAACTTTTAAGTTAAAACCATAAACTTTCAATTTAGTTTGTACCTCTAAAATTTCTTGGTCTTGCATTTTCATTGTTGTTTTCATCTTCAACTTACATTTCAACATCTTAACCTTATTTTTTTTCTTCTTCAAATTCTTCATCATAATCTTCATCATTTTCTTCATCATCATTTTATTATTATTGTTGTAGCTATTATTGATTAAACATATTAAATTTTAATTGCTCATGGACATACCTTTTATTTAATAATCCTGCTTCTCTAAATGGCATATTTTAATAAGATCTAAAGCCATCATGATGAATAATTGAACCTATCTATGAGTATTATTAAATTATTGCCCATAATGTCTCTCTAGTTCTATTCTAAACAATGAAAACCTTAGCTTTTTTTAATTGTCTTTCTATCATACCAAATACCCAGATTTATCTCTCAATTCTACTACTATTTATTTCTTGTTAAATTTAGCCTTCATCATAAAGAAATTTTCCATAAGTAAATAAACTTTCGTCCACTTCAATATATCCATTAAGTATTTATTCTTCATTTTAAATGTGGAAAATTTCCATATATTTTGCTACTTATCGTCTTACATCTTAGAAAATATTTTTGATTAACTTTTGATTTAATTTGTAGTTAAACATGTTTAAATTATACTTAGTAAGAGCTGAACTATATCCAATTGCAAAGTAGTGTAAAACCAATAAATACCAAGTTGAAATTGGCTGTTAATGCTTGTCAAATAAAAATATTTACTGAATAGATTTTTTTTTCCTGCAAGATCTTTGGCATTGGTATAAAAGTTCGTCAGATGTATCGTTTCTTGATTTTAGTTTCATATCCAGTCAACATTCATTGCATTTCACATCTCTTTCAAGAATACCGACTTAGGATTTTAAAAATTGAGTGGTACAGACTTAGACCCCCCCTCATAAAATATATTAATTTTTGCCCCAAAACATTTAAATCAAAAATTAAATATATTTAGAACTTCAATATACTTTCTTAGAACCAATAATTAAAAATACAACGTTAAAAAAGAAATAATATATAAATAATAATTGCCTTTAATTCCAATAAATATTAAATTTTATCAAATAATATCACATAATTAAAGGTAGTTTTGAAATAAATAAAGAGAATTAATCCATTATTTTCTGTAAATAAAATAAATTAATTTATTTGAAACTTAGGGTAATTCTGGGCCATGTAGTTCTTGTATAAAATAAAAAATAAATTAAGTACCGAACTCTTTCAAAATTTCTAGTAGAAACATTTTTGAATTTAATTCTCAGATCTTTGTACTTAGGATTAGTTTCTATTTCAATAAACGTTTACAATATTTAAAAAAGTTATCACTTAAATTACAAACGAATTTTATAATTTTGATTTGATTATTTTTATTATATACAAGCTTACAGCACTCTCGAATTCGAATTGAAGTCTATTAATAGTTCTATCTTAATTTTAAGATAACAGTACATCAATAATATACTATCCATAAGGACCACCTATTGCAAATGAGAAAAAAAAAAATATAATTATATAAGTTATAAGTCTTGCCAAAATTTAAATTTTTAATATTTCTTTGTTCTAAGAGAATTAGGAAGGCAAAATTACTTTTCTTAAAAATTACAATTCTAAAAGCTTATTGCGAAATAAATTATGAATATTTGTAGTTTTATAAATATTTAATAATTTTAAACTAGCATTAGCTGCTATTTATATATAACAAGTAACTTAAATATTATTAATAATTATATTCCTTCGCTAAAAATAAGATTCCATTATTAATCATCTAAGCTCAAATTCTATATCGTTAGGATATCAAATTAAATTAAGAATAAATTTTAATTTTAAATTCTGATGGCCTTTATACTTTTAACTTTGGGAAATTAATCGATCTAATGTTGATCAGTTTTTCTGAGATTTAGAGAAATTTTGAATATTTAAGCAAACCATTATTAATAATCAAGAATTTTGAAATGTTATAATAATATTTTTAAAAATTAATCAAATTGACGAGCTAAGTCTAAATTTTTTGTTGTTGACTTAGCTCGAATTAATAAATTAACTATCTTTTATTCATATATTAACTTTCATATTATTATACCTGATATTTTATTTTGATAATTAATTTTTTATCCAATCATCTTCTACTTTATTAAATGGTGAGCATTTTAAATGGCTACATTTGTAATTTTTGTATAATAGAAGTTTTTATATTATAATTGGTGAGAGTTTTAATAAAAGCATTGTTCATTTTAAACCAATAATAATTACTCACTTTTAAATATTACTTATTCATCATTTGATTTAATTATTTATCAATAATACATTTTATATATAACTATTCTTGATTATTTAATCATTCGCTGGAAATTGTAAGTAATTTCTCTAATTAATTTTAAATATTCTTTTGCTTCTATAATGCTAAATTTGTGATCTATTAAATCAAATCAAGTAATATAATAAAGTGCTACTTTTATCATTAATTTAAGATTTATTTTTTAGTAAACTTAAGATAGAAATAAAAAGAAACATTTAGAAATTTTAATTTTCTATTTTTCTCATCCTCAAAATAAAATATTAAAATATTGCTCTATCTTCAGTTCTTGCAGACCAGTTAAATAGCAATAGAAGCTTTTTTTGGGATCACATATTTTTTCCATTTATTCTTGAAGTTTTTATTAGGTCCTTTAAGCTTTCTAATTATTAAAATACATTATTACAATTTTTAAAATAAAATATGAATTGGATCTTACCTATTTGTTATAAATAAAATTTTTAAAGCTTAAAAATCTGAAAATTCAACTATTTCTAAATTCAAGTATAATTTCTATAAAAGATTCGGGGGGGGGAAGTTTCCTGGCATGGAAAGTTTCCTGGCAAGTAAATTTTATTATAAATTATTACATGATTTTTCATAAAATTATATATAATTCAATTTTTTAATTTACCAATTTTATCGGGGATAAATTAAACATCCTTTAAGATCTTCAAGAATATAAGTTCAAGTAGTTTACTAAGTTTACTATAATCAACGTTATATAAATATAAATTAGAAACTTAGAAGAAAATGTTCATATTTACAATAATTCAAAGTGCATTTGAAGAGGAAAATTAATGTTTAAAGAGATAAATGTTAAAAAGGTCAGCAGAAATAGACTAATTTATCTTCAATCTAATGTAATTCAAATTATTAAAAGTTATTCCTAGTAATTAGAAATAATAACCAACTAAAACAAAAAGTTGAAAAAATATAAAAAATTTACTTGCCAGGAAACTTTCCTAAAAAAAGTTTTTTTCATAAAACTGAGCAGGAAACTTTCCCCCCCAAAGATTCTTATGTCTCCATTTCATCATAAAATGATTGAACATCTTCAATCCATCGATTGTGAATCTATCAATAAAGATATGATTCATTTTAAACTCTTTCGCTTAAAACAATAATTGGGGAATCTTTTTTGCCTCTGTTATGATCAACAAGTTTTAAGGTTTCCCTGCCTATAAACTTTTTATATTTTTAAAAGAAATATAATTTGTAATTATTTCCTTTGGTAGTTTTATTCCACTTTTATACAAGTTTTGATAAGCAATAAAAATATAGCGTTATCCTTAATTATATGATTTCTGTTTATAAACTATCAAATATTCCACAAGGATTCATAATTTTTCATTTCATTTTGTCATATTATTTTCATAACTCTAGTTATATTAATCTTATTTTATCTATATGTTAAATATGTTACACATGAGTTAACACTTGTATTTCACTATCTCATTTAACAGTCATGTAGCCAGAAAACAAAAAAGAGATATTTTATTCTTAAAATTCATTAGAATTACAAATAAAATTGTAGGCAAGGAAATTTTTTCGAGATCGAGAAACTTCCTTCCACTAATAATTCAAATTAATTAAATAAATTCGAATAGATATGATTTTTTAAAATAATAATATGAATTTTTATTCAATTAATTAAGTCTAGTTTTATTAGAAAATTTCTAGAGTTATATATATATGTAATAAATTCAAAAAGAAATTAATTAATTAATTAATTAATTAAATAATTAGTAAAATTTATATCAAATGAAATCTTAATTCTAATTTAAATTAAGGATATATTAGCATATAATAAATTCAATAAGTAGAGAAAAAAACTTGCTCCTTTGTCACATTTTGAAATATCAAGAGTTTAGGTTGCGAGCTAATGGTAAGTTGGGAATATGGGCCCGACCGATTCTAGTATCCCAGGTTCTAAAACGTGAAGGAACTCGACTTTTACGTGGTAGTCCCGGATCTGAGAACCTCCTCAGAATACGTCAGGCAAGGTATAGAGGACCCCGCCAACAAAGACGTCGACTATTGATCAAATAAGTCATGGGTTTAAAACTGAATGATACACCTATCCTTGCAACTTTGAGATGATTGCAACAATGATAGAGAAGGAATTAAGAGACAGGGTTCTCCCCCCTCATCAAGTCTAACAATAAGATTGCTGAGAAGGGATTTTACCTGATAAGCACTCACAGAAAAAGCAACTGGAGAAAATGACTAGAAAAAACATACGAAGTAGCGAAAGACCTCATGAGTCCTACCCAAGGCAATCGGTGAACGTGCGCGGTGTGATACTTGTCAGTTCACTATATGAGGCAACTTCTTCTCAGACAGATGAATAAATCGCCAAGAGTCAAAGAATGAATATCTGATTAACTCTATCTGGCTACCCTTATATTTTCGTCCAGCATTAAATAATAATAATAATGATTATTATCAAGAGATTCTACATTAAAAAAGACTTTTTCTCTAAAGTATTTAAGCAGTTCTGGATGGAAATAATGGTCAATAGTTTTTTTCTCATTTTGATCCTCCGAAATATAATATAGATCATCTATTAGTTTTAAGTTACTATATTAATTTATGCTCAAATTCTTTAAATTATGAGATGTAGAAATAAGCAATATTAAAAACAAATTCACGTCCACTTTGAATTAGGAAGTTAAGAATAAGTCTAAATTAAACAATTAATAAAAATTTATTTATTAACAATTCTAATAAATATAGTTAAATTGGTGACTGAGGAAATCTAGAATTATGAGTTACTTATTTTCTCTAAAAATTCCTCAATAAAGCTTTAATTTAGTTTTAAATTTTGAGTATAATCAAAATATATCTACAGGTGATTATTACATCTTTCTATTAAAATTAATAAATTAAAAAATTAATTGCTTGGTGAGGTACCAATCTCACTTAGGACTTTCAAATAGAGCTTTCTACTACAATAAGGCCTATCGAGGGCAGGCAGGGGGTTGCAGGGTTCACCGCACAAGGAGCCAGTCGGCGGGGTTCAATCTGACAGGTAATGTTCTTTGAGCGACCTGATCCCTGAGATTTCCCTGCATTAGATGAGTCTGCTGGCTTGAGTTCAGTTTCCTTGGTAATAGGGAGCAGGATGATGGTACGCTCTGCCTTCAAAATTGAGAAGACGAAACAATTGAAGCCAACGATAAGGATTTTTCTCCCACACCTGGTTAGGAGGATGAAGCTACCACAGCGAAAGGACAGGGATTACGTTTCCCAGCAGCGGTGGAACCGGTAAGCGTTTTTCTCCATCTCTTCTCATTCTGGTTAGATCCTACAAGCTGTGTCTCAAGGTTAACTACCTGGATGACATCTTAATTTTAGGAGAAGACTAGCTGAAAGCGATAATAGGTTTTTCGGAGTTTTCTACTTCAGAACTGCCACGTCACGGAATTGCCACGTCAACTCAGTAAGATACGTCTACATCACGACTAAGATTGATGGTTTGATTTTAGTATAAACTAGTGAATGATAAATTTATTTGATTCTTAAATCATTAAACACATCTTTATATTATCTAAAGTAGCTAATGCTATACTTATTTTTCAGTCTTAATGTAAAGTACTACTGTTGCTTTCTTGTTTAATTAATCATATTATTTAAATAATCTATAAAATAAAATAATAATTTATATATTTGTATTATTAATCATAGTTATTTTAGAAAAGATTTAATGATTAGCAGAATAAATTGTTCACTTTTGTATCGATAACTATTGACAAACAATCAATCGTGATTGTGTCAAATTTTTCATAGAATACTTTAAGAATTCCATTTAAATTATTTGTAATTAATAAAATGTAAAAGTAATAGTTTGATATTTCAAAAAACTAATTTTTAAATTTCATATAGACACTTGTGTTAAATGTTATTAGTAGTGCAGATATAAATTTCTGAAGAAAAAACTTTTTCAATAAAATTAATTTTTACAAATATGGATCTTAAGTTTTCTATTAGGAGACAATTATTTAAGGAAATTAAATAAGATCCCATTTATATTAATCAATTCAACATCCTTAATCTTTATTTGTAGTAAAATTTATTAAAAGTAAATAATTTGGATCATAATTGTCTCACTATCACTTTTTTTTATATATTATCATTTTATATAAAATATATTCACAGATCTGACAAATATGGGCTGAAAATGATTAATAATCATAAAAACAATATTTAGCAATTCTTGATATGAGTAAATTCAAAAAAAAGTTACTATTTCATAAAAATTAATAGTTAAAATCATAGAGTATTTAACATAAAAGTTTATAAATTTTTGAATAAAATAAATTTAAAAGCATCTTTTAACAATTATCTGATCTTTTATCCTAAATAGGGAAAGTAATTTTGTTTTTCAATAATCGTTAAAAAAGTTGCGAAATATTATTTTTATTGCTAAACAATGATTTTCAGCCCATATTTGTCAGATCTGTGAATATATTTTATATAAAATGATTATATATAAAAAGTGTGGTAGTGAGCAAGTGGGATTTTATAAATTTATGAGTAAGTTCTTACACTTTTGGATTAAATCACAAATTATGCCTTAATTCAAATCAAATATCGATATCTCTAATTTATTTTGAACTAATATGAAAATAAAATTTTTAATTTTCTGAGAGTCTAAATATTTCCAGCGACAAAATTTTAATTGAATTAAAAATAAACAATTATTAAATTCCTGTCAAATTGTTTCATGAATTTGATCTTTTAAACTCCTAGACTATTACAATCTTAAGATATTTGAACTTAAATAATTTTATGAGTTTCTTTGTTATTGCTATTATCAAAACTTTAAAACTTTATTTTAATCATTAGATTCATTTTGTTATATTATTTAGTTCTAATTATTAAACATTGCTGTATTTTAATAATATGCATCTTATAAAAAAAATTTTCTCAAACTTATTATAAATGTTAACAAAATTAATGTAATACTTACTTTAATTAATATTATTTAATTTAATAAATCACTTTTTAGAGTAATGTTGTTTTTAATTATCAGTACAAGTGATAGAATTGATTTTAATATTGTTAATATCATGTAATTATCCCAACTTGGCCTAGTCACCTACTTTTTAAATGGAAGCATGATATCTAAAACCATCATATATAAAAACATTTATATATCTCCTATAAACTCTATAGGATTAATGTGAGTTTGAATTTATAATATTTATATAATCGCAAGAAAATTAATATTATTGTAGAAATACATTTGAATTTGGAAAATTAAATATAATTATATTAATAATAAATCAAAATCGTGGCAGTTAAAGTTGGCCAATTTGAACGATCTAGGGCTCATTCGATAGAGAATTCAAAATTAGCTGGACTTTACTATTGGCGGTACTATTTTATCGCATCCCCAGAGCGAGATAACTTTACTTTAATTAAACTTATCTAAATTCATTAAATTATACCCTCACATTAAAGTGAAGTTATCTCGCTCTGGGGATGCGATAAAATAGTACCGCCAATAGTAAAGTCCAGCTAATTTTGAATTCTCTATCGAATGAGCCCTAGATCGTTCAAATTGGCCAACTTTAACTGCCACGATTTTGATTTATTATTAATATAATTATATTTAATTTTCCAAATTCAAATGTATTTCTACAATATCATTAATATCATAATTTTAAAATATAATACAATGAGTTTTTATATAAAATAGAAATAAAAAAATGAGTTTTCTCTGAAAGAAGAGAGAACTTCTTAAACTTAAAATTTTTTATTAAAAAATTAAAAAAAATTAAAAAATTATTTATTTATTGTATAAAAATTAAGAAAAATAAAGCTCTCTATTTAATTTTTTAATTAAAATAATTAAAAAGAATAATCAAACCTCAAACCCTTTCAGTAGTTTGAATGAGTTTTTGAATGATAAAAATAGACTATTAGTGCATACTTTATTAGGGGTTTAAAAGGGTTTATGTAGAGATTTTATGTTTAAATACATTAGTAATTTAAGTTAGTATGTGCGAGGTTTGGGGTCTGTTTATGACAGTGAGTATATAGATTTATTGTTTAAGTTGCGTTATGGTTGCGATGATTATAGTGAATAACTCAAGCCTATTCTAAATTACAAATCTATAGCAAAATTGCTCCATAAATCTCCAGCTACTGTTAGGTCTCACTGTTTATTAGCATTGAATTTAAATAGATATAAAATTAATTCTAAGCCTAAAAGACTCTTAAAATTTTATCAGCATCATTATGTTTACATTATTAATTATAATACAAATAATCAAGTAAAGAGCAGTGTCAAGTTTTTCTATAAGAATTATAAATGACTTATGATAATTAAGATGAATAAAAGCTTATGCTTTTCTTTGAACAAGAAATTATTAATTTAATATTCTGTTTTTCATTTTATTCTGAAGTGATGCTGTAGCGTTCTCAAATTACCAAGTCATAGAGTTCTAGGAACAAAGAATGCGAAGTTTCTCATTTGCAGCTAATAAGAGAGTCGCAGCTTTGAGTAAGATATACATCAATACATGGATCACAATAGCATCATCATCATAAAGAGGTGTTTGAGAGATTTTTACTTTGTTGCATTATTGTTTATTATCATACAAGAGATTTCAAAATGCATTCACTGCTTGTGGTACCAGTTGAATTTTTTAGAGCTGTCTTTAGTTGCATTGCTTGGATGACTACCATTTTTCTGTCAGGCTCAGGAAGCCAAAATTCTATATAGAATTAGCGAAAAGTCTAACTGGAATAATAGGGGTGCTTTATGAGAATCCTGAACTAGTGTTTGTGGATAAAACTGCAGTCAAACTCCAATATAGAAGGATCTTCTAAAACTAGGTAGATTTTGCTTAACTCTAGATAGACTTAAGAAGAAAGCTAATGGAAGAGTAAGAGTTCAGAGAATGGAATAAGAGAGAGAAGGCTACTCTAAAAATTTTAACTGGTTTCTACATCAATGATTAATAGAAAACACAATCAAAATTTTGTGTTTATTTATGACAATCAAGGATAAAGATTCCTATAAAAAGGGTTTAAGAAACTTGGCGAGTCATTTAAAGTTGAGGTAAAGAAATAAGTCAAAATTAAGAAAGTAATCAAAAACTTTCCTATATTTTATATAAATAAAATCAGAAATGACATGCCAAGGAACGATTAGTTTAGCCTAAAAATTGACAGAGCTTCTAAATAAAGAATCATAAAAAATCTCAAAAGAAATAAAATAAATTAAAATAATGGAGGCACCATAGAACTTACACACTCAGCAAAAATCAAACCAAGCAATGAATATAATGATACGATAGATATAAACAAGCAGAAATTAGAAAGATAAAATTCAGAGAACTACCACATGGCTCGCAGCTTATTTTTGAGTAAATTATTTATAAATCGGCATTTTTTTACTCACTTAAATATCTATATTTGAATTGTAGATTCTATAAAACTCAAATAATTTATGCCTTAATTTTCTACTTTATTAATAAAAAAAACAAAAATTCAATAAAAATACTGAAAATTGAAAGACTTTTTGTATTTTGAATGTTTAGGTGACTTCCATTTATCTTTTCTTATCCTATTTCTTAGCTTAATTAAATAGCTCTTTTGTATCTAATTAAGTGATTGATAACTTTTTACTATTTTTGATGAAAAATTCAAAATTTTGAATCAAAAGGTTTCTCCCCATAGAATTAGATTGTGAAAACTCTTCAAATAAATAATTCTTATCACAAAAGCACAATATTTGAAGCAGCAAGTATTTAGATTATATCTTTCCAATTCTATATCGTTTCTATATAAAAATATTAGAATAATAATCTGTTGATTCTGAGTTTGATAAACTAAAGCTCTCTAATTAGTGTTTGTATCGTTTTGCAATAATTCAGTTTAAGACTAGGTTTAGTTATTTTCCATTTAAAAGTTAGACTTCTAATTCATTTAGATTATAAGTTAATGATATATCTATTTTAGATTCAATTACTTATATCAATATAATTATTCATACTTTTCTTTAATAAAGATATTCTATTAAAAATAAAATAAAATTTTACCATCAAATGTAAGATAAAATAATAGATGTGATATATCAAATTAATAGTCGATTTATAATTAAACCATTATATATTATTAAATTTTTAAGCTTACACTACTCCTATTATCATAAAAGCAATCAATTTATTCTCTATTTAATGTAGTCAAGAATTAATTCATATTTAAAATATAAGTGTAACAAATTTAAGGTAAAATAATTTTTAGAAATAAAAAATAATATATATATGGTGTAAAAAATATCAGTTTAGTAATTTAATAAGTTTTTATATTTTGAATTTGTAAAACATATTACATAATTTATTTATTTATATAAATAAAATGAAAAAAGAAGTAGAGGATATTTAATTGAAAAATAGCTTTAGTATTGTTTAAAAAAATGTATAAGTAAATTTATAATTTAATTGAATTGTTTTATGTCTTATTCGCTAATGATGATATTTCTGGCTTAAAATGTAATATTCTTATACTTAGGATCTTATTACAACTGATAGTAAGTTTTAAATAATATTGATTATAAATATATATAATAAGTTTGGAAATTTACATCAATGTCTAACTTAACACACAACTTTTTATGATTTGTTTGACCAATATTATTTGATAGTTTATCTATAATTTATTGAGCATCTTGTATATTAAAATATTTAGGAAGATCTATTTTTCTCAAGTGCTTCATATTTCTTACATTATTATCAGATATAATAAAAATATTTAAAATTTTTTAATTTTTTAGCTTTTTAATTAAGCAATACTTGCTATAAAAAAAGTATCTGTAAATTAAAATTAAAGATTATATCAGATAATTATATTGAATTAAAATGAAACTTATTAATTTAAATATAATAATTATAATTGTTGATTAAGTTTGTATTTTTCTCTGATCACTTTATAGTATTAATCTAAAGATTTACTTTCGGATTTTAATTAAATAAAATTATTTAATTATATTTTGAAATATATATTTAAATTAGTATTTATTTTTTTCATATATTATTAATAAAGATGGATTTCTTATAAATTTCAGGGATGACTATTTCTTTAAATTTATGATACCTCTATGTTATTAGTTTTAAATATTTATCAGCTTCGAATTAACTAAACTGATGCAAATATAATTTATATACAAATTTAAAGATTAATTAATAATTGAGATTTATTTTGATAAACCTATATAAATATGTTTATATACAATACTTGACTTTTTCTCACAATTAATTAGAAAATTTAGAATTATATTTTATTATAATTGGAATTATATCCTTTTTTTATTAATGCTCAATGTTCAAGCTATGGAGGGATGTTAGATTGTAAAATATGCTTTAATTTTGATCTGATATGTTGTTCATATAGGCACATAAATATTCCTCTTCACCTACTCTATAAGGAAAATAATGAATTAATTAATATTTTTTATAATAAAGCATTTAAAAAGGAAATTTCTAGTATAATTGTAATATACAAAAAAGGATTAGTAATAATATTTTTGGATTAGAAGATAAAACTTGTGATTAGAATAGTTTAAAAAACATAAACTAAAATCTTTTTATTCATGTTAGTCATATATTTAAATAATTTATTATTTAAATTTAACTTATAATTTACTCTTGGACTATATGATTCAGAATTATCTGCTTAAAAACTGAGATTAATATAGAAATGTCTCAAAGATTGTTTTTATTTCCAATTTTACATCAATTCGTTGAATTTTACAAATCCCTTCTTACTTATTTCATCAATTTACAATTCTTTTACTTTTAATTCCCTTGATTCTATTAGTAATTAAATAATTAATTGTAATCAAATATTATTAGGAAAGTATTAAATTAATTGAGTTTTATTAAATTAGAAAGTTAATTGCTAAGTGAGGTACCAATCTCACTTAGGATTTTCTAATAGAGCTTTCTACTATATTAAGGCCTACAGAGGGAAGGTAGGGGGTTGCTGGGCGCAACGCATGAGATACCATTCGGCGGGGTTCAATCTACTACACTCCTCGACAGGGCTTGGACACAAGGATTTCCCTACATAGAAGAGCTCACTTGGCTTGAGTTCAGCTTCCTAGGTAATAGGGAGCAGGATGGTGGTACACTCTGCCTTCAAAAGTAAGAAGACAAAAACCATCGAAGTCAACTATAAGGATTTTTCTCCACACGAAAGGAGAGGGATTACTTTTCCCAGCAGCGATGGTAACGGAAAGCGTTTTTCTCCACTCCCTGTTATTTAGTTGAATTCTACGAGCTCTATTGTTCAGATTATGCTGGCAACATCTTGATTTTAGGAGTAGACTAGGTAATAGCGGAAGTGGTTTCTTCGGAGTTTTCTACTTCCTGACTGCCAGTCACGGAATTTCGACTTCAACTAACTCAGATACGTCTAAGTCACGAATAAGATTGATGGTTTGATTTTAGTATTAAACATTGATATGTTTAATTTATTTGATTTTAATCATTAAATACCCATTAAATTAATTGAAAGATAACAGAAGATTACCTGCTAAAATGTGAAATTCTTAGATTCTTTAAATTGAAGCAGCTCTTTTATCGATAATATTGTGAGTTAGAAAAATATTTGGAAAATTTAACAAGAAATTAATTATAATTAATTAATTAATTAATTTTTCTAATTTCTTACTAGATTAATATTTTTAATATAAATTACTAGGCTATATTTAGAATAAAATAGAATTTAAGAGGAACCTGTATTTTTCTTAAGTCATTTTACATTTTTAAAAATAATTAAAATTATGCTAATCCACAAAGTAATTTATTATTCAAAATGTCTTTATCACTTCATATTAAAGTAAAAATATAATTTAATTCAATTAATTAATAAATCTATTATTGTTTTAATAGTTTAAGAGCTCTGGATGAAATATTTCCTCTAAATTCACATTGTACTAATTTTACTCTAATATTTCTTATTGTTATTCAAGAAAACTAAATTTATCTTAAATTATTAAGTTTAAGCTTTGTAAATTGTCGTTATTTAGAATTAGAAAGAGTAAGATTAAATTTGCATCGATTTAGCCTAGATATGTAGTTTTTATCTCTAAATTCAATTATAATAATAATTAAAATTAAAATTAAATGTTTTTAACCGATATATTGATTGAATGTAATATAAATATTTTTATTTTTATGAAACAACAAATATAGAATATATTCTATATTAAAATTTACAAGTAAATTTAATATAAAATTTTATACCTAACATAATATGATTTTAAATAAAAAAATAATAGTTTTTAATAAATATAATTTTATTTTAGAAATTCCTAACTTTAGATTTGTCAATTTATTTCGTGTTTTCTAATAATTCTTCAATGAACTAATTTGGAATCTTAATACTTTAGTTTTCAAGTACAAATTGAAGATCTCTGCAATTAGAATAAAGTAGAAGTAAGTACTATTCAATTTGCTAGAAATTTTGGACCTTCAAAGTAATTTTGGTAGTTTTATAGATGCGATCAAAATACATAATTCCTTAAAATATTTATAAGAACATATGTTTTACAAAAATTAAAAAGTTATAAAAAAATGAGAAAAATGGGAAACGAGTTATAAATAATATATGAATGGAAATATTTTTTAAATGAAATTGATTTTTTTTAAAATTAAGACATATTCAGTATATTATTATAAGATATTGAAGCTTATTCTTATTTTTGATTTCATATTGTAAGTCAAGAATATTTATGATAATTTTATTAATATTCTTAAAATACAAATGAAATTATTAAAAAATCAAAGTATTTTTACTCATAAAACTATTAAGCTTAATTGAACAAAACATCTACCTTGTCATTTGAATCAAAGTAAATAGAATCAATACTGATACATTTAAATTTGCCACTAAAATTTCTTAGAATTTAATGGGTTAAATCTTAAAAATAATCTCTTTGTATATGACTTTTTAAATTTAAATTAAAAAAAGTCTCCTGAAATTTTGTCAACAAAATCTTTTGCAGATGATAAGTTCATTCCTTAATGTTCTTCAACTATAATTTAAAATATTGAAATTAATTTATTTTTAATTTTAATATTTATAGATGGATCTTCAAATTGCAATTTGGGTTTAGTTTATATAGAAGTTTTACTACTCTGTCACTTAAATTCCACATTTTTACTTCTAATACTTGTAAAAAAGAATTTAAATTATTTTTATTAATGTATGTTATTCCATGCTTGGAAATTTTTAACAAATTATCTGATGTCTATTAAGTCAACTGTGATTACTAATTTTATAAATTTTTATATTCTTACTGAAAAAATTATAAATATATTATAAAATTTTGTCAGAGATAATATTTTACTGTAGTCAAAATGCAAAAAATTAACATATAAATGCCTATGAAACTCTTAATCGTATATTATTTCTTTCACTTTTAGCTGATTTAAAGCTTCTATGATTTATTCATCGGTAATTTTAGAGCTCCTTGTCTCCTGATATTCATGATAATTATAAAATATAAATGTAAAGCATTTTATAAAAAAAGAATTGTAATCAAATATAAATATTTTTAATTCTATTTAAAAAAATGAATATATTTTTTATTAAAAGTTATTTAATTATGATCAAACTTTAAGGTTTGTATTTTGATCTTATTAAACTTTGGGAACTCAATGAGGTCTTAGAGTAACTAAACATCACAAATTTCATAATAAAATTTAATAATCCTTACAGAATACTATTTAGTATTTCAAAATTTTTCTAATTTTATTTTTAAATTATTTTAATAGTTACATTTAGTTTATTTTTTTACTATTTTAAACCAATACTTATATGCTATAATTTAAGGGGAAAAAATTATTTTTTAGTTAGTTATTAAAATAAAAAATACTTTCATAGTTGTGTCTGCTGTAAATTGTATACTACTATAAGCTTCTTTAACTATTATTATTTTAGGCATTTTAGTTTTCAGAATCTCTAAAATATTGAATAAGGTCTTAAATGAGAATATAAAATTACTTATAAAAATTAAATAAAATTCTATTAAGTTTAGCTGATCAGTAATTTTTTATAAGAAAAATTATAAGAGGGTTGTGTAATTATTTGTACATTAAGTGTTAGTAAATAGTAATTTATTATACCCTTTAAATAATAAACTTTATTGCTAATATTATGAGAGAAAAAATGTTTAATATTATTATATTTAACTGATGTAAAGATTTTTAGATGAATCTTCAGTATTCAAGAACCACAAATAAATTTTGAATAAATTAAATTTTATAGCAAATTAATTAAAAATGTTAAAAGTTATATAAACTAATTTTGCAATATGACTTTATCCAAATTAATAATTATTATCAATACCAATAATAAATCCACCTTGTCTATTTTAAAAATATAATGCATAATTTTATAATTTAATTAATTGACATTTTTTATTATTTACTTATATTAAAGCCATTATGAAAGTAAGGCATATAAAAATCAACTATTGGCAGTTTTACTGCCTTCTTTTTAAGATGTTGATAATTTAAATAAATATATAATTTACTAATATTTTTTAATGAATAAATTGTAAAAATACTAATTTTGTGTAAGGAAATTAGTCATTTATTTGCCTGAGGTAGGCAATTCTTCAAATAGATAATCTTTGTCAATGAAAGAAAGCATTTTAAGAATTAAGTATTTTTATTAGATCTTGCCTATTAGAAAGTGATTCTAATATATAGTAATTTATTTATTATTGAAAAATGTAAGTGTAGATTAAGTTTATTATTTTGTGAGTATTTAAAACTCTTTTTAAGAAGAATATTTTATTCAGTAATAAATTGTAAAGCTTCAATAATCAGAAAGAAAAAATTTAAAAAAATAATAATAGTTTTATTAATGAATAATTTTTCAAATATGAAACTTCTTAGGATTTTTTAAATTAATTACTTTGAAGTTGTTTAAAATAGAGTTTGTTTATTTAATTATTAAGACTATAATCATCATTTCATTATACTTAAAGATAAATAAATTATGTTGGTTGAAAATTTTAGTCATCTTATCTTTAATTTTCTCCTATTCCTTTTGTAATTCAACTTAATTAGTTGATTTTTTATCAATTCTAAGTCGCTTTCAATTATACTCAATATCATCGCTTTTTTAATGAGAAAAAAAGTATGATTTTATATGTTTGGAAAGCTAGATTTAAAATATTTTCTTATTAATTCACAACTAACTTAAATAACTTGTTAACATTATATTCTAAAAGCTCCAATAAATTATTATTCAGTTATAATCATTTTATCCTTTCCGAATTGCTTTATAATTAAAGATCATTTTTAACATAAAATAGCTAATAATAGAAATATTTACAATAATTTTTTAGTTTAATCATGTTTCTTATGCATTTTTATTAAATGATTATATAATGAACACTTTTTATTCCAATCAAAGGATATCATAAATTTTAAACTATAAAATTTTCCAATTTATTAATTAAAATATATTTATTATAATTCTTTCTGTTGTTTGCCGAAATACGAAGTTTACTCTGAAATTGGATATTTAAAGATTGCCAATCATGCTGATTTCCATAGTTTGATTAAGTCAACATTTATTTAAATTTTGAATTTGAATTTACTTAATTTTAAATTAGCTGATAAGATTTTCATTATAAATATGAAATCTTAAATCTTTCAAGAATATAAATTTATGCAAAATTTATTAACAAAACTTTTTGTTTTTTATATAATTAATATAGCGATATATGTTAATTAATTTGAGAGAAAAAAATAGGTCACAAAATATAATTCTCTTATAAGATATTAAAATAAATCATATTTATAAATATCTTGTCAGACATTATTAATTACTTTAATATTCAAAAAATAATTGAAATTAAATATATTATAGTTATCATTTATATCAATGACAACAATTAGTCTATGTTTTAAAGTTACTTTGACTTCAAATAAAACTTTATAATAAAAATTGTATTATTATTATCATTATTGATTTTTTGGTATAATTATCTTTTTATAGAATAATTAAAATTAATAATAAATGAGAAACAGGTATTATTTTTTTAATTGAATTTCAGTATCACTAGACATACATACTGCAATATATTCAATTTTGCTTTGTAAAACTTATGGAAAGATAGCAACTCATTTTTCCTGTATTTAAAATAAGAATAAAAAGTAGTAAGATTTATATTTTTTTATTTTATCAATAGTTTATAATTTTATGTGGTTTTCAATAACTTTTGCTATATAATTAAAAGATTTTTGAGGAAACATTGTCAAAAATATTATATTTTGATATTATTTTTGTTAATATTTCTAACAATAGATGTTTAATTGAATATCAAAGGAAAAATGAATGAATATAATTTAAAGTAATAAAATTAGCAGGTAGAATTTATTATTATATTAAAATGTGTTACCTCTTTGAATTAATTATCAAATTTAATGTCCTATTAATCTTAATAAGTAAAAAATTTATACTGACATCTTAATTAATTGCCTTCATTTTAAGCATTATTGTTCAAATGAGAAGTATGTTTAAATTATGGTAAATTAATTTTTAAGAAAAACTGAAATAGCATTTTATAATTAATTTTTTATTAATAAGTATTTATCCTACTAGGTATTCTTAAGATTATAATCACGATATTTTTTGAATAAAGTAAATTGTATTTTATAATTAGAAATAATAAATTCAAATTGGGAATGAGGAAGATGAGCTGTGTGATCATTAAAAATTTGAGTTACAATCAATATATTTAATAGTTAATTATAATATGGGTTACACCTGGCAAGAGCAAAAGTAGGACTGGATCGAAGACTGACTGAGCTCAAAAAATAGAAATAATTTACACTCATGCTGATAGTTCAAAATGAAAAGGAAAATAACAAAATTACAGTCAAAATATTAAGATATATATATTATTCATTTCTATAATTCAATCTGATTTATTATTAATTATTGTTGTAATTACTTTATTTTATTTAAAAAACATCATGAATAAGTTCAGATTTATTTCAAGCCTAATAATACTTATAAAATTTCAATAATTTAATTTTGTTTATTTATAAAACTTGTCATAAACATTTGCAAAATTTAAGTTAATTAAATTTAATATCGTGAAATTCTTCATATCAGACAAATCTTTTATTAATGCCTAAATGAATTTATAGAGATTATTATTTATTAACAAATCTGTTAATTTTATTTCAGCAATAAAAATATTAATTAATAAGCAATATCAAAAACAAACAATATATAAGTAAAAAAGAAAACAAAATATTTGTTCAATGCGGAAATTTCCAAACATAAGAAGTAATTCTCCAATTATTGAGAGAAAACTTAAATCTAAGATTATTATGATAATAGAAATTATAATTTTATATTATTTACTTATTGTATCATCATATTATTTAATATAAACCCCGTTAGTCAATTAAGAATCAAGATATGGGATGAAGAATAATAAAATTAAAACTAAATTATAATTGGCTGAAATTATTAAAGTTTGACTAATTATTAAAACCATTGGTTCGAATAATTGTCTATATAAAATAAACCAGTCAGGGTGCGTATATTTGTTTTAAGCATAAATATAATTAATTTCATCCAATTATAATTTAATTTTAATTATATTATTCTTAATCCCCAATCTTTATTCTTAATTGTCTTACGGAGTTTAAATTTAATTGTTCTTAAATAATAATAGACAGAATTTGAAACTAGAAAGATTCAATACTCAAAGTATAGAGAACAACGGCACCTTAAATTAATCACATGATTAAATATAATAAATCTAAAGATGAAGTGATGGTGATCTCTCCTAGTCCCTACAATTTAAAATAATTCATATCTTTTATAAGAGGACATGCATTTATGGTGAGTTTAAAAATTCTATATAATTATAATTTATTTAAATATTTTACTTAAAATCACTTTATTATCGAAATATTTTTGAGTAAATAATTTATTCTATTTAAAATTAAAAGTATATTGGCTTTGATTATATTGAAAAAAAAAATTTAAAAAGCTATATTTTTATGAATTAAATCGCTATAAATTAAAAAATTGCGGAATAATTCACTCTAAATTAAAGCTACGATTAATGATGATAAATGTTTATATTAAAAATTTATATTTATTTAATTTTAATACGATTTCATCCTTAAATAATTACAATGAAAAATCTCCGCAATTGGATCCATTGTAACAATCCAGTTGGAACCCATGAGTTGACTATTATTTCAATATTAATATAAGAATAATAATTTAAATTAATATTTATTTAATCTTTAAAAACGAAACAAACATAAAAAACTAATTGTCAACATAAGTTGAGATTTCAGAATTTTTAAATTTATTTCATTTTTTTACTAAAATTATAGCTTTAAATAAAATTGCAAATAAATTATTTTGTTAATCTAAATGTGTTATCGAATGATTCTTTGAAACTTAATATAAGCTATATCTATAATTTGAATAACTATATTAAAAAATTTCACAACTTTATAAGCTGCTCCCTTCCATTATAAGATATTAAAAATTTTATATTAAACATTATTTAATTAAAATGTGATTAAGTTTTTGATTTAGAAAGAGGAGGGAACACAGCCAAATAAAGAGATTAAAATGTGAATTAAGATACTGACAAACTATTTTAGAGGCAACATTAAATTTAAGAAGACGATAAGTTCTCCTCGGATTTTGAGCAGCTTATTTAGCAGATGTATTAAACATTAATATTCTAATTGTATATAGTTTTAAGATCATGTTTATTTTTATTGATTTTGACATTTTTAATATAATCTTTAAACTTTTGACTAGAATAGTTTATCTTTAAAGTTTAAGGATAAAAACTTAGAAAAGGTAATTCAAATTATATAATTAATTTAATTAAAAGGAGTATTAGATTTAACTTTATGAGTAAATCAAACGATACGCCGATATATACATCTATGAGAACATATAATTATAAATATTAAATACATTGCAATACTTGCTCTTTACTTTATATTGTTAAATAGCTAATTATTGCAGAAAATTATTATTTTTTATTCAAGAATATATTAATATCTAAAGCAGCATAGTATTTCTAGATTAAAATTAAATGATTTTGAATTATGCAAAAAATATTAAATTATAAAACATACAATTTTGTTATTTACAGAAATTTTGTAGAAAATTATATTAATTTGTTAACATGTCTCTTAAGAATCTTTAAAAATTTTTTATAGAGCTAAACATCTTTATCTTTCCATTTAAAAAACTATTATAAAAGCTAGTTTAACCACATATCTAATACTTACATTTTTAATGTAAAATTATATTTAAACTTACGTAGTTTCTTATAGAATATACAAACCTTAGCTTGAATAACAAAGAGAAAATTTAAAGATTCGGATCGTAGAGTCAGGTATTATTAAACTTTTGTTAAGATTTAGACTATAATCTTTTATTATTAACATGTAGATCACTAATTTTTAGATGAAAATCCAATAAAGAGCAATTTTTCGTCTAGAAATAACATTAATTTTTTATATGATTTTTTTCCTACAAAAACAAGTATTTAAAAAAAAAGAGTAGAATATTTGAATTAAAGGGAAGAAATTATAAGAAGATTTGATATAATAAAAATCTTTTATTTTATTTTATTTTAAAATTATGATGGAATGATCTAAGATTTTTAGAATCTGGCTATAAAAAAGTTTCAAACTTTAAGACTTTTTTGTTTATAAAAAGAAATATCACTCTTAAATCGTGTAGACAAGTGTAATTGAAATAAGTTAAACAGAAGCATAAATTGATATAATTAAATATTCTAAATAAATTAGTGTAAGTTTTAAACATAAGCTAATTATTTTTATAAATATGATAATTTTAATAAAATAAAAACAAAGAAATTAAAAAAATAAATTACTATCTCATTCAAATTAATTTAAATAAGCTTTTATTAAATTTAAAAAATGAAATTATAATTATTTGTGTGATTAAATTTACATTCATTCTAATTTAAATTATCTTTCAGCAATAACAATAATTTAAACCCCTAAATATCTTAAGGAATTTTTTATTGAGTAAATTTAACTCACTTAACTTTGATGACAAGTGAAATTAAATATTAATGCTTTATAATTAACATAAAAATCATATTAAAAAAATCAATTTATTTATTAAATTTTTAATATTTTAAATCATAAATGGGTAAAAATAAATTAGTAAATCATTTTGTACAAATCCTAAGAGTGAACAATATAAATTTTTATTGATAAGTCTTTTGAAAAGTTAGGTTATACTTTATCAGAGAAACTACAATTTTGAAGTTCTTTTTCTTTAAATATCAAATTATTTAAGTTTTTAATCATTAAAATTAAATGATTAAACTTAATTTCTCAATATAAGAATGTCTTATTAAAATAAGTACTGATGAATCTTACAGTGTAACTAATCAAATTTATTACAAAAATATAACTCTAAAAGATTTACTATTTTAAACTATCTTATATTATATGTTGCCGTTTTTGTAATTACGGATGTTTTTTAAGACAAAGTATTGAATTATTGTGGCAAAGAAATTTTTCAATATTATTTATTGACTGCATTTTATTAGGAGATTAGATTTATTGAAATATTTAAGAATAAAATCTGAATAAAAATGAATTAAAAATAATATTAAAAAAATCATATTAAAACCAAGCAAATTACAATAAAACTATACCATAGTGCAGATTTAACAATTAATCCTAACTTATTACTGATTATTAAATAATAATTTGGAAAGTAAATTAAAATTAAAAACTTATAAAAAATTTAAATTTTGATTACTATGCAAATCTTTTTTCCATAAAAATTAATACTTTATGCATTAAATACATAATAATATTAAGTCTCCTAGATTTAACTTACTAAAAATGTATAATATGAATGAAATGTTTGAGGTTTAGAATCTACAAAGCTGCTTATAACGTGGATATGACAATATAGCTTAAAACTGATGCAGTCATATGATATCTTTAAATAATATCATAAAAATTTAATATGCTCCACTCTACTTATTAATGTGATTTTCTGCATATTATCAAAGAAATTTTTCTTTATATATTTAATAAAAAAACTCATTTTTATGATACTTTAATTTAAATTTTTGGTCCTTGGTTTATACTGTGGATTGATTTAGACTATAATCTAGTATTAAATATTTATAATGTTTTTTTTTATAAGAAAATCATTACAATACTAAACCTCGAAGAGTTAAAATTCATTTGTATTATAATTAATTACATTTAAATTAAATATTATTTATTCGATTCATTTATTATTAATTATCAATTATGATTTAATCGAAGTTGCAATTTATATGCAGCAAGTACCAAGCATTGCGATTTTATTTCTTAATAATTCAATAGAAATTTAATATAAAAACGACTTTCACTATGAGTATATTCTTAATAGCAACTCTTTCGTATATGTGCTATTGCAAGCTTGAACAATTTAAATAATAATTAATTGATATTTTAAGAAAAATTATTTTTAATTTTATGTTTAATAATTAAACTAATTTATTGTGTATGTAGCCTGTTGGGTTTATATTATTATTAGATCCTACTTCTGGGCATAAATATTTATAAATAAATAAAATTACACAATCAAAATAAACAATTCATATTTTATTTTTAATAATAATCATTTTTAAGAGATAATTGCTTGATTGAATTGTTCCAAATATCTCTTTAAAATTAAAAATGTTAAGAGTTTAAAATAAGTTAAAACTATCTAACTAAACATAATGTATATTTATAAAAATAAAAATATAATAATTCAGGCAAAAGGTCACCCTTTATTTAAGGAGGCTACAGTTTCATCCTTTTCAGTATAAATTGGACTTTACCTCTTTCTTATGCTATTTTTCCTATACTTCTTTGCAAGAGAAAATCAAAAAAGGGATCGAGAAGTTTACAAGGAATTTTATATTTTTAATGGTATAATATTGAAGTAAGGGGTAAAATCCCCGGAAAAGAGGAAACAGGATCGCCAAAAGTCAAAGTATGAATATCTAATTGTATATCTGGCTGGCTTAAGCCCCAAAATTAATTCTGTACAGCTTTAAATAATAATAATAATGATATAATATTAATAAAATTTTAAGGAAAAGAATAATCAAAGATAGGTTATCACCCTATTTAATAGTATAATAAGAACTATATTTATTATTATTATATTAACTCATCACGATGGTATAACTCCATAAGTATAATGGTATAATAAATTGGGATTATTTTCAAAATATAAATTAAAATATTTGAGATTATTGATTAATCAGAATTAAGGGGTATTTCCAAAATTATAATATATTAGTTTTACTAAAAATAAAATAGAAAATGAGACCTTCGTATTTTAATAATATTTAATACATCATTAAATCATTATTTTAAAGCAATTTTTAAGAATTGTAATTTCCAAAATGTATTTTATAACGATTACACAAGGTGAAGATATAATATTCCATAATCATTAGATATCTAAAATCTTGAATGTATAAACTCCTCAAAACATCTCTACTACGAGACAATAATAAAATCTACATTTATATCGAACTAAATTAATATTTTTTAGAATTATTATATGGACTTCAATTTAAGAATTGTAAAATAAATTAATACAATCTAATTTGATTAAAAAGCTATATTTTTTATTTATAAAGAACAAAAAGAAAAATTTATATAGATTAATTATAAAAGCCAAAATATTTATGAACAAAACTAAAGATTTTTAAGCTTTTATTTAAGTTGCTTCGTATAAAAGTTTTCTAACTTAGTAAATTGAATCAGAACCCCAAAACCCCTTAGTGAGGTTAATAAGTGCTTTGATTTGTAGTGTATAGTTGGGGTCTTATTGGGGTTAGTAGAGAAAACGGAGATTTTGTATGAATTTAATGAATATTTAATGAGTATTAGTGTACTTAATTCAAACAAATTTTATCTGCTTATCTTTGTGACACCTCTTGAATTTAGCAGTCTGTAGTTGTTCTATTATATCATTCAATGATTATCTTAGATATGCTGGAGCTTTTACGATGACAATCTCAACTATCTTCTTAATTTCAATGCATATTTCATCTTGTTTAATATGTTTAGCAGCCAAACTTATTGATTATTTCTCATGTTTTGCTCCAATCTATGACATACTTTCCATATCGCACTCTAATATAATTTCAGCTACTGCCCAAACATCCCATTATACAGAGCCATTTGCCTATATCTCTCTTATTGGGAAGTATCCTGGAGTGCCTAAAACCTTAGCTAAAATCACTATCTCTTGTCTTATTGCTCTGTTGAAATCTAAGACTACTACTTCTAAAGGGCAGAAATTTAGCATTACATTTTCTGGCTTCAAATTTCTTTGAACATACCCTATCATGGAGCTTTTTTACACCCTTTGTCATTTCTTTTAGTATCTCATTCAAATCATCAGGATATCTATTATGATAGAGAAACTCTCTGTAAAGTCATTTCAAACTTCTTTAGTATCAATGCAATAAAACCGTGACCAAGTTTAACTCCGTCGAGCATAACTAAGTCCTTGCATTATCTTTTCTAAACATCTCTCAGTACTATGTATTCATTTGCAAACTCATTTTAATATTGCTCGTTCTTAATGAGATACTTGAATGAATATACTTTGTATGCGAATTCATCAGCAACTAATAGTTTTTGAAATTCATATATAGGAAAATGAACAAATATGGAATCACTCAATGATCAAATGAAAAGAGTCGAGGCTCAAGAAATGATCTCAAGATTCAGAAGTAAGGAAGATCTCTATCGATACCTCACTTTACATGGTAAGATAACTTGATGACTATTAACAAGTCATACAGTTGGTTTGTTCCTTCCAACGATGGAAGGTACCAAAATTTCATTCTTAAAAGCAATACTTTGTGAGGAGATGAAAGCTTTTAAAAATAAAGAGATTAAACTAATCGAAATTCCCTACTACCATGAGATTTCAGTCACTAATCTTTATGAGGATGCCATGTAAGATGAGGAAGTGGTAGTTACCTTCCTATCAAGAAACAACTCTCTAATAAACTACCAGAGAGGAACTTTTTCTTTGGTGTTCTTGGTACAATAAAAGAGGAGTATATAAGAGAAATAATTGAAGAAGCACACAAGAAACGATATTCTATCTCTCCTGAAGACTAGAAAAAGCAAGGCATTCTAATAAGCCCAGCTTAGCTAGTGGAACTTAAGAAGCATCCTTATCTTTCAAGTAAGCTTTGACATATAACTTTGTAGGAAAATCTGGTACTGGTATCTATCTTATAAAAGAGCATGCAAAGGTTCACAGAGAAAGAAAGTTGCAGACAATTCATGAGGTGAGCAAGAGGCTTTATAAAATGTCTAAAAACCTCATGATATAAATATAGATGCAGGAGCTGGCACTAAGAGAAGAAATATGGGCCCGAGTAAGCCCTAAGAAGATGAGAAGAAGAGAAGCCTAACCCCTTTATGGGCCAATTTAATATGTGAACTTATTCATTCATTTAAATCTTAAACTTATTTATAAACATTCATTCTTCCTCTTCGCACAAACTGTTGTCTTATCTACGCTCACTCTCTTACAGCTGCTTTGAATTAAGTCTACTGTATCGATGGGCAAGTCATGCATAAGATGATACAGCAGCAGCTTCTTGTAGTGAGTCTTGATTTAATACCAGTAGAATTCAATTCCATTAAATTATGGGCTATAAGGAAGGTTGCATAGAGGAGTTATTTTTAACTCTTAATAAGTTTCTTAGATTCCTTAGTCTTAAGATATGAGAGGTTATCAACAAACAGGATGATCTCTTGGTTACTATACATCTCTATGAGCTTATGTAGGGACTCTATGTACTTCTCTCGCTTAATAGAGAGAGGGTGAATAACATAACTCTCTAGGCCTGAATCTTCACTTATACCAGCTAAAATTGCATGAGTGACTACCTTTACTTTTTAATCATAGACTTCTATATTATTATACTTCTAATACCAAGACTTATTAATAAAGGTGTTGAAGGTGAATACAGCTTCATCAGAGTGTATGAACTTGATGTTATTAGTTATAGCTCTCTGCATTTAATCATATATATAGTTTAAATTATTACTATAAATTGCACTGTAAAATCAATCACTCTCTTCACTCTGTTGACTGTCTTGAAAGTAATACCATTTCTTCTATAAATGTTGGCTAGAGTCTATGGAGAGATACGTATGTCAGGAAACCTGCGATAAAACATTACAGCTCGCTAGTTTACTGGAAAGTGTGCCCAATACTTTAAGGTCTTAGGGTCACAGAGGTAGTCAATATGGGAATAAGTGAACTTTTATTTTCTTCCTGAATGCTTTCAAGTACCAGAATTAAAATGCTAAATAGCTAACATGCAGTGATATCAAACAGTAGAGGCACTGATTGAAAATTGATGTAAAATTCAAATTTTATAGATTAATCAAAAAGTTTAATACACTATTTTAATATTAATTTATTTAAATAGTGTAATAAACTTTTTGATTAATCTATAAAATTTGAATTCTACATCAATTTTCACTCACTCTTGTGTAAGAGCTTTGCTATTGCTGCATAATTCAATACTATTTTGACTTAATCTACATTGATACTCGCACCATACCTAAGCTTAAGCAGTAAATCTAAATATTTCTCATCATAAATCGACCCTAAATTTCGCTAATTTCTATTTCTCATTTTGCAATTTGGCCTAATTTCACTACTAACCCCAATAAGACCCCAACTATAACCTACAAATCAAAGCACTTATTAACCTCACTAAGGGGTTTTGGGGTTTTGAATGTCTTAAATTATAACTAAATTTTTGGCTAGCAGGTAGAACACACCCCCCCTAAAGTACTATTTTCTTTTTGTAGTCTTGTAGAGTTTTTGACGCTGAGCAAGATTGTCAGAAGCGCCTTTTGCTTGCGAGCAATAGTTTTCGAGCTATGACCAAAATAAAGTTCATTTTTATACATAAAAACCTCATAAAAATAGTCAAAAATTAAAAATATATATTCTATCTATTTTTACTAAAAATCAATTTTTTGGTATTTTTGTCATATCTTGAGCAAAGATATCATAAGTAAAGTATTATTTTGAAATGCAACCAATTTTGTCCAAATTTAATAATTTTATCAATAATTATATATTTCTTGACTAAATTGGTTGCATTTCAAAATAATACTTTAATTATGATATCTTTGCTCAAGATATGACAAAAATACCAAAAAATTGATTTTTAGTAAAAATAGATAGAATATATATTTTTAATTTTTGACTATTTTTATGATGTTTTTATGTATAAAAATGAACTTTATTTTGGTCATAGCTCGAAAACTATTGCTCGCAAGCAAAAGGTGCTTCTGACAATCTTGCTCAGCGTCAAAAACTCTACAAGACTACAAAAAGAAAATAGTACATTAGGGGGGGGGTGTGTTCTACCTGCTATCCAAATTTTTCATTCAGATTTTATATATAAATTCCAAACTATGATAAAATCTTTATAATTTTTTTTATATATTGTAATAAATATTAAGATATAAAGTTTCAATAATTAAATCTCTCTCTTGTAAATGAATCAGGGAACACACAGATGCAACAAGAGAGAAGAGAGAATAGCGATTAAAAAAGTTTAGTAAAATCTTAAATTATAGAAGCTATGAATTATTATTTAATTTCTAATGATATTTTTTTGATGAAAAGGACAAATATTCATCAAAACTTTATTTTTTTATTAAAAGTTGACTTTTATATAATCTATGAAAGAATTCATTTTAATTTATATTCATAATTTGTACAAAACTAAATGGTTGAAAAACTTTTACTACAAATGCAAATTAATTTAAGCAGCTCATAAAATGACATAGCCTAAAATCAATCAAATCTATTGAATACTATTTGGGATTTCATTTTAATACAAAACTAGTATTTAAGTGTAAAAAATAAATTTGAATATGAAATATTTTAGTTTTATTATTAATGTTATTTATACTCAAATAAATATGGCAACAATTCTAATCATAATATTATCCTTTTATTTATTTTTTATATTTAAGATCTTACCTAATTATTCATATTCATTAATAGTAAGAACAGATTCTTAAATCAAACAGTTCACATATTAATTTATTTTATCATTAAATTAATAAGAAAATATTATAGGAAAACATATATTTTAAAGATTTTGAAACTAAATAAAACTAATAATTTCTTTATACAATTCAAGGACTAATTGATGAATAAAATTTATTTCTATCATAAGGTTTTTTTCTTACTTTATCTCTCGAGATTAAAGCATTAATGAAAATATTACTTATGCTACTTAAGTAGAAAGTATATATATATCTTTTTAATTAAGTTCAAAATAAAATGTAACCTCTTTTTAAAATTTCTAAATAAATAAAATAAGTTATTTACACATCTCTGATCTATATTATTAAATTAAATTATCCCAATTCATTCTTAATTCATATATAAATAAAATTATATTTCAATGGGAATAAACTTTAAATTGAAATCTGAAGATGAAAATGGAAGCATTAAGAATAAGAAACTCCAGGTATTTTCTCAAATAAAGATAAAAAATATATGAATATTTGAGTTTTAAATTTCTCAAATCATAAACACAGGCCAGAAAACATTTGTTGTGACAACTATCAGAGACATTAATTATATTTAATAATTAATATTACATGTCTCACTGGATGGAACTAGAAAAAGAAAAAAATATCACATTAATACTCTTAAACTTTAAATCAATTAAATTAGTAATTAAAACCCCGTTAGTCCTTTAAGAATGAAGATTGGGGATTAAGAACAATTAAATTAAACTATAATTATAATTGGCTAAAATTAATTATTATTAGGCTAAAAACAAATATACGCATCCTTATTGGTTTATTTTATAGAGACAATTATTCGAGCCAATGGTTTTAATAATTAGCCAAAACTTTAATAATTTACGGCAATAATAATTTATTCTTAATTTTATTATTATAAATCCCCAATTTTCATTCTTAATTGACTAAAGGGGTTTTATGTAGAAATATTATCAAATTAATTTTATAGAAGATTCAGATTAAGAATTTAAATTAATTCAACGTAAGTTGTTTAAATATTGGAATTAGATATATACTAATTTATTTTTAAAAATAGTGAAAAATTTCTTTAGATGAGAAGTATCAAAAATTTACTCAATATAATTTATAATTCATTTATATTAACTTTTTTGTGATAAAAGTATAAAAATCTATGAAATAATTATGATTTTGAGTCAATTTATTTCAATTATAAAAGCTTTCAGTATTAATTATAGAAACATTGAAATCTAGATTATCATAGAAAGCTCTAATTTAAAAAATGAAGTCTTTATTGTTATGTCTTTAAAAGTAATTTGATCTTATTTACAATTAATAATTAAAATTAATCATAGATGAATATGATATTTCATAACAGATTTTAGGGTTTTAATTATACAAGACTCAAGCTTTCGCTTCTGCAGCACATGAATTTAGGAACCCCTTAGGTGCTATTATTCACTCACTAGATCTAATGAAAGACTCTATAGACTATGAGAAGGGGTATAAATTTTATAAAATAGCCAAAAATTGCTCTAATCTTATGCTCTACCTTGTTAATGACATCTTAGACTATAGTCAGATAGAATCTTAAAAGCTACTACTTAACTTAAAAGCAAAATACTGTTGTTTTTTTTATATAAAAATAGGGAAATCTAAATAATGTTTAAATTTTGATAAGTAAATTAATTTATTTAAAATTAAATTAAAATATCTAGTATTATAAATATTTAACTATGAATCCACTGATATTGAATAAGTATTAGAAGAATTAAAACCAATAGAAAAAATACTTAATTTTATATCTTCAATAGAATTACCTTAAAAATGAAAAAGAATTCTTAAAATATAGATAATTTCATAATCAACAAGTGCAATAGTTAAATTAAGATGTTAACTTAATATTAAACTGCTAAATTAAATCGTTGACTTCATATTAATTAATTAGTAATTTATGATTGCCAATGTACTTGCAATTTTTTCCTTTCAGTTATATCAATTGGTAATAAATATCAAATAGAGTCTGCATATTTTATCAAATACAAGCTCAGTTAAAAACGAATTAATGTACTTATAAATTATTTAAAGGTTTTTAGCTATGATCTTATATGCTTCACACTTTCTTCTGTGATTATTTTTAATTAATTATTTATTAGATTTAATTAGATTAGATTTATCCATAACCTTCAAAGGATATCAAACTCCTAAGAAATATAAAAGATTCAAGTGATAATTTATAGATTGATGATGATTAATTTCAACTGAGCCATTGAGTTTAAGCATAAAAATAAGGATTTTTATAGGAATCCGAAAGAAAAAAGAAGGGATTTAATCATATTTTGATATATACGGGTAATATTGTCTATAAAAAAATTAAGAAAATAAATTAAGATTGTATAGGGTATTAAATGCACTGGAGTTCTTAAATTCAAAGCTGAACTTAAAGATTTGGACCTTAGCTATTCAATAGATAGGAGTTTTCCCTCTGAATTTTAAATTTTATAAATATTCAAGGTAGACCAAAATAGACTAAGATAAATTTTGATAAATCTTATATCAAATGCTATAAAGTACACAAATGAGGGATTCGTCAGGATCCATTAAATAATTATATAATTATAAGAATATTTATGTATAAAATTAAATTAATGATTGTTATCTTTAAAGCTACAAACAATAGATTGTGATTGAGGTGTAAGATTCGGGAGTTGGAATCGACAAAAGTTAAATTTAAAACTTATTCATTGCATATAATAAAATCATGAAAAATAGAAACCTCAACAAGGAGGGCTGTGGACTAGGGTTAACTATTAGTAAGAATCTTTCATAAGCTCTCGGTGGGGACTTGAATATTAGAATATATTTTATAGAAAGTTAGTTCAGTTTTAGGTCAAGGCTCAGTTTTTGCAATAGTTCTGCCTTTTAACCCTTCCAAAAAATTATATTTACTATTATTATTATTATGGTTTAATATTTCCATGCAAATGAACAAACAAAAGGGAGAGCTAATAAAAAAACATACAAAAAGTTTAAATTTGTTAAACAATAACTCGCCCTAGATGCATCAAGCGACTAGTTTTTTCCCTATGGTATCTAAGAGAGCAAATGACGATAATTTTGATATAAAACTTGAGTTCCCTGAAAGATCTGTTATTCATAGTTTCTAAATCAAAGGTCAGAGAATACCTACGTATGATTTATGTTTTAATTAAAAGTTAAAGTAAAAAATTGAAAGATTAAATGATCAAGGAAACACCCAAAACTTTGCTAAATCTAAGAATTCAAGCGTAAATAAGAACACTACTGAGTCATTAGATTTTGAATTCAAATACCCCTCAGATATTAATTAATATGCATAGATTTATTTATTAATAATCATTAAAACTTATAAGTTTACATAAATGCAGCAATAGAATCACGAAATTAGAAAGCTAGATTTATTTTTTTAAAAAAAAGTTAATAGTATATAAAATTAAGTTTTAATTATAAATTTGATTAAATTTAGATCCCTTCCAAAGTATAAAAGAACATAAATAAAAGTTTAACAGAGAGTATCTAACAAACACCTCCTCTATAGAATAAAAATAAGTATCGATTTAACAAATTGTTAAAATATAAATATATGAAATTTAGCATATGATGAGAAAAAAATATATTCTAGAAAGTTATTTCGTTCTTTTTTATATCAATTATTATTCAAGTAGCCTAATATTTATCTGGCAAATTAATTTTAGCAAAGAGTTAGTATTTTACAAAAAGGTTCGCTAATATTTAAATTATAGAGGATAGTACAAATAAGATGTAAATGTAAATAAGCAAAAATAATATTGCTAAAATAGAAAATATTAGGAAATTCAAGAAATATAAATAAACATCACATTCTTTAGTAATCTTAACTGCGTCTTAATACAGATGGCTTTAATGATAATATGATTTGATACACTTTTAATTGTAATTTTTTATTATTTAATTAATTAAGTCCAAATTATATTATTGTACCATTGTACTAAGATCTTTTTTAGTTTTTAAAATATTAGGGCGTAATTTAAAAATGGTTCAAATTGTACCATTATACCAATCTATGAATTTAGTTATTTTAAATTACAGATTGTACTGGAATTGAGTAATGTATATTATTTAAAATCATTTAAGCAATTATATATGAGCTACTAATGGCTTTTCAACTTACGGAGCACTCTACATTACCATGCTTGATAAGTGTTCACTCTGCCTTCTCCTTTTGTGCACCATCTATGATTTTCGGTTCCTCGGTCATCAACTCTAAGTCCCCATCTTCCATCAGTTGTTTTCTCATGTACACTGCCAGTTTGATCTCGTTGAACGGGAACTTATCAACTTGCCTCTGCATCTCACTCGTGAATTCTGCCTTTAGCTTTCTTGTCTCAAAGGACTTTCTGTCCAACTCACTCATAATCTCGAATGGCAGCTGATTTGATATTGCTATAACCTGGCATTCTAGAATCTAATTACGGGGTCTTTGTATTTGAGGTTCACTGGATACCCCTCGCCTAAGAAAAACTTCTTTTATCTTTCACATTAATAAAATATGTCTCTCTTGCTTTCGTCCATAATTACCAGCTAATCCTGAGACCACTTATAGTTGAATTCTCTCCCACTCATTTTAACATTCATTTTATTTTATTTTAATAAATATATCTTTAATTAAATACATTACTCAATTCCAGTACAATCTGTAATTTAAAATAACTAAATTCATAGATTGGTATAATGGTACAATTTGAACCATTTTTAAATTACGCCCTAATATTTTAAAAACTAAAAAAGATCTTAGTACAATGGTACAATAATATAATTTGGACTTAATTAATTAAATAATAAAAAATTACAATTAAAAGTGTATCAAATCATATTATCATTAAAGCCATCTGTATTAAGACGCAGTTAAGATTACTAAAGAATGTGATGTTTATTTATATTTCTTGAATTTCCTAATATTTTCTATTTTAGCAATAATTTTGGTTATTTCAAAAATAGATATATGAATAGAGATTAACTAAATCCCAAAAACAGAACAACCTTCATTGAATAAATTAATTTCTTGATTAATCATGTTTCTTTAGAGATATTTAAAAAGGTTTTTGCTGCACTATTTCATTCAGTCTAATCATGATTATTTCTTCAGATATTTTTACTGAATTTTCATGTTAAATTAATTAGAAAATAATTTATTCAACAACATATAAACCTATTAATAATTGAATGTGGATACAGATTCGAGCAGTGATTTATTCACTTCTAGAAATGAGTAAAATTTCCTGACAAATAGAAGACTTAACTGCTCATTTAACTATAATGATTAAAATGAAGTTAACTACATCTAAAAATCTCCATTCTTTGAACTATAAACCACAAATCTAAGTATTAAGAAAACGAAAAATATTTCAATAAAATAAGAGAATGAGAAATACCAAATAATTTAACTGTAATAATGCTCATAGTTCGATATTAATAATTATAATAAATTAAATTATTAGAATAAATAAATAAGCAATATTACATAAAGAGATCATGCCATATCTGTAGTAGATATAGGCTAAGAGAGTAGTAACATATTATAGCCTTAATCTTTGGAATTATTTTATTCAAAAGTTGATAGTTTTTTATGATAAAATTCGATAAATTTTACATTAAATGCCCTTGCCCTCAGATATTAATAGCTGATGATGACCCATTTAACATTATGGCTCTCTAAGGATTAATTGACTAAATACACACAGGGCACTAATGTTATTTATAAATAGTTTTTAATTATATTTTAAATTGGGCCAATTGACAAAGCTTTTAATGGAAGAGACGCTCTCTCAAAATTTAAATAAAATTACAAAGGCTCAAAATAGAATTGCAATTGCCATCAAGCTTATTAGTTAGTTATACTTGATAATTAAATGCCTTTCTTAAGAGGAATTTAAAACAAATTAGTATAAAATACAACATATTAAACTTATATTTGTAATATATTTATTAGAATCGAAGTAGCCAAACATATAAGAGAAATATAAAATAATAGTAGATAAAATGCGAAACTTGTGTTACTATCGGGTGATGACTTTTCTCAATAAAGCAACCTAGAAATTCAAGATATATTTTTATTTTAATTATCAAGTTATTATTTCATTTGGGTATTTATTTTTCCAATTCAAAATTAGAATTTTGATAAAAAGTAACTAATTAAATATATTTGATTATGTCATCAAGAAACCTGTTAATATTTATATTTTTAAATTTTACATATATCAAATTTAACACAATAACAATTATTATTACAAATTAAAATATTTTTAATTTTTAACATAAATTTGTAATTTCTGCTATTTAAAATTATTTTTTATTAAATAATAAAACCTGTTAGTATGGCATTGTTAAAATCTATAGTTTAAAATGTTTTCTAGGAATAATGAACCTAAAAGCCTTCCTCTTTTCTTATTTAGTTTATCAATATATAATTTTAGGAATGAACATAAATTTAAGTCACAATACTCAATTTTAATATATAAATAAATTAGTTAACATATCAAGATAACTTTTCATTTTTTAACCATGATTATTAATATTTAATTTAAATGTTAGAAAAATTAAGTATATAGAAATTACTTGAAATAAATATTATTGAAATCAGAGAATTCTTTATAAATGAAATACTTATCATGTATGATAATATTTATTTGGCTTATTAAAATTAATTTAACTATATTTATTTTATAATATAGTTAATATTCTCTAGATATAAAATTTTATTCAATAACGAATAATTTAAAATTAAATCTATATTTAATTTATGCCGATAATATTTTATATTCTATTGATGTTGACAAAATTTTAAACAGTTTATGAATATCACAAATTTAATATTTTAGGTGTTTGCAGTTATAATTCAATTTGATAAAATAAAATCAAGAAATTATAATAATTTAAAATTACTAGACTACTTAAATTTAAAATTCTAATTATAATCAGTTTATTATTGTTAAAATTTAATTATTTTAATTAAAAATATTCAAATATATTGGACAATAAATTCAGAGAAGTTTAAATAAGTTCCATTTATGTTATTTTATTTTTTATTTTTTTAATATTTTCGAGCTTATATCAAATTTCTTTTTTTATAAAAATATATAATTTATCTTTTATAAATATTTTAGTAAACTTAATGTGATGTTAAATAGATTTTAAAAACAAATTTTAAAAATTTTGACTTTAAAATATAATTAAACTATTCCTTTTAATATAGTTATTATTTGAGTAATAATAAGATAATATCAAAGTATATTTCAAACCCTGTGCCTCAAAGAGAATAAAATAAAATAATAACCTTGCTAAATGCACACAAACCTCAACGTAAGAAGTATTTTTACAAGCAATGAAAGAAAACTCAAATCTAAAATTATCACAATTTTACTTTTAATTTCATTAATTAAAAAAAGGAATAAAATATTTATTAAATTTAATGCATTTTATAAATATATATATATATATCAGAAGAAAATTTAAGCAGGAAAGAAATGCTGCTACATAGAGTATAGAAAAAAATAATTCGCTCGACTCACTATGTGGTTAAATTTAAAAATTTTAGACCTGAAGTGATGGTGATATCTCATCCTCTCTACAATTATAAATATTAATTATAAGTAAAAAGATTTTATATAAATTTGAATTAATTTGTTGATTAAAATATTTATTAAACTTTTAGGTTATATCTCATTCATTTTTATAGATATATTGATGTTTATCTTACTTTAAGCTAAGTATTAGGTTTTTCTTATTTAAGATAAAATTGCTTTGATAAATATTTACGAATTATGATAATTTTTTTCTAAATATACCAAAAGTTTTCTTTTTAAGCAAATATCTTTTATCAAATATGAAGTTTTAATGAATTCTACTATATTGATAATTTTATTTTACTAAATTTGGCAAGATGCTTGATCTCGAGAGAGGAGAGAGCTCTTCATATGAGAGAAATTAAATTAAGAATGAAGAAAATGAAAGATAAATAAAAAATTAATAAGAATTCATTTAGGACGATAAATTTTCTCTGGATTTTGAATAGCTCCTACTGCAAATGTTCTAAACATTTATTATTTATATCTCAATATTCATTTTTTCAAGAAACTAGATGATTGCTTAATTAAAAATAAAGCTAATCAGAAATTATAATTTTTTTAGGCTATATAATTATACTTTATATGCCATTAATGTTAATTAGTAGATTAATTGAAATAAATTTAATTAAAAATATGGGGTGCAATTGATTTATCTATCTTTTTTATATTTACATAGAGGTTTTAAAAATAACTAAATATATTTTTTAGGAATTATTTTTGTCAATTACTATCATGTTTTGAAAGTTAAAATAATTATATTTAAATAAAATAAGCTATTTAATTTTTTTAAATATTTACCAAACAATTTTACTTTTTTTGTAATTTTTCTAAATTTGAATTTTGAAATAAAATCAAAATTAAGAGTATTTAATAAAATAAAATTTTAATACCTTTTCTTAAAATAATTAAAAATATTCTTATAAAACAATACAAAACATATTATTAATTTATCTTCCTCTTAAATTAATAAAATTTTAAGATTTATCTTAGAGAATTGTTCAATGATATGAATATTTTTTTCTGCATATATTTATTTTTTTTTCTTAGCAATTTCATTTTATCAATTATTTAAATAATATTAAAACATTTGATCAGAATTTGTTCTCGTTAAAATTTAAAGATAAAAACTTAGAAAAGTTTTTTAAATTATTAATTTTTATTTTAAAGTAATATCAGATTTAACTTCATGAGTTGATTAAAAAATACACTAACTTCTATATCTATGAGAACAATTTAAATTATATTAAATATAAAACATAGCTATTCTAATCATTATCCTTGTATTATACAGTTAATTATCTTATTAAATATTAAATTCTAAATTCTTTGAAATTATTTTTAATCTTAAATGATTAAAAATTGGGATAAACATAAAACAATAACACTATATAAATAATTTATAAATTTGAAGGCATTATTTATTCTAAAATAAGAAATTGATTAACTTATATTATTTTTAATCCAATGAAACTTTGGGGGGAAGTTTCCTGCACCGGTTTATGATAAAAAAAAATTTGAGGGAAGTTTCCTGCACTTTTTTAAAAAAAAATTTTTAATTATTAAAATTATTTTTATAAAAACTATAAACTACTTCCGAACTAATTTCATTGTTTAAACTATACTTAATTTATTAATCAATTATTCAATATTTCTCTTCAGATTCCAACAACTCTGATTTATTTCATCTGATATTTTTAGGTTTCTATCTCTAAACCAATACATTGTTTCTCTCGGTACTCATAGTAATTCCAAATATTGTATCCAATTGTTAATAAAAATCTGATTCAATTTATCTTGTTCTTTACATACCTATATAATGTTAGACTATATTTTCTTGAACTACTTAAATGATATATAAAAATCCTCTTAATTTTAATGAGTCATAAAAATGTTAAAACTTGTTATTTATGTAAAATTTATTAAATTTTACATATAAATAAAAAAAGTGCAGGAAACTTCCCCCCCCCCCAAAACTTTACTCCTATACTCTTCATATATTAATATTATATTTCTTGCTATAATATAATCTATAAACATTTAAATCGTTAAATCTTCACTTAAATTTTGGAAAATTGTACTTTAAATTGTTAGAATCATTTTTTTAAAGTTTATATAATAATGAAAGCTATGTATAATGTATTGCATTTTATTCATAATTTTTTTAAAAAATGAATTATTAAAATATTGTATTCTTGAATCAATTATTTTAATATTGTAGGAAAACATTAGAAATAGGGAAATTATATCAATTTATTATTAATCAAATTTGTGCAGTTAAAGTTGGTTAATAAAAATGATCTTGGCTTATTCGACAAAGTGCAAAATAAGCTGTACTATAATGCTGGCAAAAATATTTTATCGATACATATAGCGAGTCAACTTCACTTTAATGAAACACATCTAAATTCATTGAATTATACCCTCACATTAAAGTCGAGTTATCTCTTCAGGGATGCGATAAAAGAGCATCTATCGCAATAGTAAAGTTCAGTTAATTTTGAATTCTCTATCGAATGAGCTTAAGATCGTTTAAATTGACAAACTTTAACTGCCTTTAATTTAATTTATTAATAATTTAATTTCCAAATTTCGAATATATTTCTTAAAATAATATCACTGATTTATAAATCTACCTAAAGAGAGAATGTAGTAGATATGCTGATTAAAATGTCAATGATATGTTATATATTATTTTTTGAATTATTTCATTTAAATTTAAATAATGATTTTATTATTGAATTTAGTATTCCAGAATTTATTAAATATGCGGGTTTATGATAATAAATATAACATTCTGCATCTTATCAAAGAGATAATAATATTTTAATTTTTAAACAATAATTTTAGAAATTTTTTTTAAGATTTCTGATTTTAAGTTTGTATTGTGGTTTAATTTAGACTATAATCCATTTATTAATATTATTTTATTTTAATTTGGAATTATCCTCACAATTCTAAACCTCGAAGATAATAAAAATACTAATTAAATTTTACTAATTTTAATTTTATTAGAAGCTGCCATTTATATGAATTAGATTCCTACCATTGGGATATAAATTATTTTTTTATTATTGGTCAAGTAAATTATAATTAAATTATGTGATGTTTAACTTAATCTAAACTAGAAATATATTAATATTTATAGAGAATAAAAAATGGCCTGGATTTTTAAATTATAGTGGTATAATATTAAATAAATTAGCAGCAGGATAGAGGGAATTTAACTATATCTTAAAATATTAATCATGAAAATATAACTGCATAATCAGCAAAATGAAAATATATAATTAATTACATTTTTTGAGAAAAATATCTAACACAAATTAGTATTATTTATTTTATAATTTCCCCTAATCCACTTTATTTGATTTATAATAAGATTTTCATGTTAAGTCTATTCCTTACTGCTACACTTTCATACATGTGCTATTGCAAGCTTGAGCAATTTAGTTTTATTTTATTTAAATTATTTTTAATATTAAATTAAATTTATGGTGTATGTAGTATGCTGGGCTTACATAATTATTCGAACCTTCTTCTGGGCATTAGAAATTATTTTTATATTAAATTATAAAAAGAAGGAATGTTATTAGCTAATGTATTGTCTATTTTTGAATGTTTTAAGTTTGCTAAAATATAAATGATTAATTAATAATTAATATTAATAAATACTTTGGCATAAGACCACCCAACGATTACTATAGTAGGTCCTAAGACATTTACAATATAACTTGGACTATACCTCTTCTTGATGTTATTGAAAAGATATCATTGATTTTGTTAAAATGTACAATCAATACTAAATTTGTATATTTATTGGATAATTGAACTCATTAGATTAAAAGGTTTAAGATATACTCATTAAATTGAAATATTATTTTCACCAAATAAATCGGGATTAGGGAATAGACTACAAATTTTGAATGAGAAATTATTAAAATCATTTCAGTTTATGATACTTTATTAAGATAAAGTAAAGCAACTCTTGGAAATAAAGTATTATAAATAACTTCAAGGAAAGCCTTATGACCACATTAGAAATTTCTTGCTCCAAATAAAATATGCGCCCTAAATAGGAAAATTCCTGTTCCATACTTAAAACTTATATTTTTGATCAATTTTTAAGATTCTCTATCATAACTTTATAACTTTGAACAAACTCCACAAACTCGATCACCATAAACTTTCATATCTTTATTAAGATTCAATGAATTTCTTTAAAATAATATAGAATATTAATTAAAAATATTAATTTTTTATAGTTCCTAGTACTTATTGAGGCAATAGATTATTGCAAATCCTGGAAATTATACATTTAAAATAAAGTTGTTTAATTTATAGGAATGGAAATTGAAGTATTGATTTATATGTTTACTCTAATATTTAGCAAATAGAATCAAATTTTAATATTTTAGGAAGGAACTTCCCCTATTAATTTTTACCGAATGAACTTAGAGATACAATTTCCATTTATTTAAAATTTTGACAGGTATCAATTAACATTTCAAGAATATAATTTAAGAAGGATAATTCACAGATTGTTTTACATTAAAATATATTATGAAAACATAAGTTTTATCCACAATTAAATCATTTATAATTATTGATCTAAAATGTGGAAAAAATTAATTAATAATAATATTCTTTAAAATACTCCTTAAAGAATCTTTTTAATTTAATCCTTAACTAAATTTCTATAATTTTTTATTATTTAGATGCGATTTTTAAAATCTCTTTTTTATTTGCACTTTCCATATTCATAAATTCACATTTGTTATAAGATTTTTCTTAGACATCTTAGAATAGCTCACTAATCCGCAAATTTTTATTATATAATAATTTAATTTAAGCTATTTTGATCGAAAAAATATGTTTTAAGCTTAAAATATTGATATTTTTATTGTAATTTTTTTATAAATAAATTATAGTGAATATGATTTAATTTCCTTTTCTTTGAGTTAATTTGTTAAAATCCCAAAAGAAAAAGAGGAAGGTAATTTATTTAAAATTTTTTTGGTTTTTATACATCTTTACTTAATATCTTATTCCTTAGATTTATTTATATTTAGATATTTAAGATCAATCAAATTTTATGAATATTCTTTCTATATTTCTTTTCAAGAGAAAATTAAAAAAGAGATAGGGACGTATTCAAGGAATTTATAAAAATAATTGAATAAAAATTATTAAATAATTTAAGGAGAAGAATAATCAAAAATAGGTTATCACCCTTTTTAAAAGTATTATAAGAACTTAAATATTTTTAATTAACTCATCATGATGGTATTACAATTACATAGGGTGAAGATATTGTTTTCCACAATCAAAACATCTTATTTTAGAAATCTTATTAAGATTTTTATTAGATAATATTTCTAATTAGCATATTCGTAATTAGAAAATTATTTGAGTTTATGAAGAAGACGACATTATAATTTATTTTTAGTTAAATAAAAGAAGAGTGATCTTAAAAATGAATATTATTGTTCACAATTTAAGCTTTGTCATTTTCTTGGTCTCTTAAATCTAGTTTTATAATTTATATTTCAAGTAAATTAAATTTTTCCTTTGAAATTAATGATAATCTAGTTTTCTCTAAGTAATCTATTATTCATTTATATATTCATATTATGTTAGATTCTTAGGTTTTTATTAATTTAATATGAACTATATCGATCTTAGACTATTGTCTAAATTATTTTTTTAAAAAAAAGTCTTTAATATTAAGATTAATCTTCAACCTAAAATTCTATATTAACCTTTTTTCCTTAACTTCGATTTAAAATTCTTAAAATGTAATAATTCACCATCAAATCTCATAGATATAAAATCAAGTACCAAAGCTTCTATAATTCTAAATTTTTTTTTTTTGAAAAATGGATCTTAAAATCAATCACTATCTTTTGATATTGACTCTCTTATAACATTTAACATTCCTTTAAATATGTTGGCTATAGATTAAGAATAGATGTGAAGATCAAGAAATAAGCGATTAATATAACAACTTTAGACGAGAGAGATTAGATATTTTGGATTAAGAGAATTTTTTAAATTCTATGATTTCAAATATAAGAATTCTTAAAATTAAAAATATGTCCTATCCTTCACAAACTCAATGCTGATATACCGCAAGATCTAACATTATCAAAATATTTTGGAATTAGTCTTGCAATAAAAATTTAATTTGATTATGGTCTTTCATTATTAACACAATTATATTGCAACCAATGTAGTTATTATATTCTTTGATATGAAATGATTATCATTTTAAACATGTTTTTTTCTAAACTAACTTAATATTTAAATTAAAAACCTATAGAATATTCCCTAAAAATAATTTTTTAAAACTTGTTTTATTAAAATCATTTTTATAATTATAAATTCTATAAAACTTCATAGAGTGTTTTGGGGTTCGAATTAACAAATGTCTAAAATAATGAACGTAGACATTCCTGATAACCCGACTAATACAGGCCATAAATTATATTATTCAACTATAATATTGAATTTAAGAATTAATATGATATTTTTATAAATTTTAACTAAGTGTTTTAAAAAGGATTTAATATCATATTTAACAATTTAAGATATCTAAAAAATATAATAATTCAAAATAAAAATTTTTTAATAAAATTTAAAATCTCTAAAAAAGCATTTCAGCCTTATATATTTTATTATACTAAAAGATAATCTATGAAAGTCATTAATTATTAAAAATAATTAATAATTTTATTCATAAATATAATTTTTTAATATGTTTAATTTAATTAATCTAAGAAAGAAAAAACATTATGAATAAATTATTTATAAGCAACCATAAATTTATTGATTTAAACTTATTAATAATAATTGAAGTAAATTATAGAATCACTCCCTAGTAAATACTTCAGGAAACACCTAAATGTAAGAAGAGAGAAAGGAAAAGATTGATCAATAGAATTTGGTCAAATAACATATAGTAGAAGCCATGAATATTATTCATATTACAAATATATTTAAATATTATGAAAAAGACCAAAATTCATTAGAACTATTAATAATTAATTTAATTAAAATTATTTTGTGGTACCAGATTTACATTTATATTAGTTTTTACAAAGTAATTAAATATAATTTTGAAGTTAAGAGAGTCTATTTAAATTCACTAAATCAATAAATAAATAGTTGCTCACAGCTCAAATTATAATCCCATATTTAAGTATAACATTTCCAACAGATATTTTTAACAAAAATTTAATTTTCCAAGTAAATATCCAAAAAAAGTGAGAATATATTTTGGAAAAGTTCAAAAAATTAATATCTTTGATTATTTTTATCATATAATAATATTTGTAAACTTTATTTCTTATTTGCTCAAATTAATTTGATTAAATAAAATCTAAGTGTTAAAATATCTTGTAAATTTGAAATCCCATTTCATTATTCGCATTCATTAAAGTTTTTATTTTAAAGAATTACAAACAATTAATTGAAAAAAATTCTATTTCTTGATTTTTTAACACAAAATTGCTTTTTGTCGCAAATAATCAAAATTTTATTATAATTAAGTGGATATGAGAGGTATTACCCAAATTATATGATATTTAAATTGACTAAATATATTTAATATGATATTAATCACATTTCTATATTCATTTTATAATTCAATTTCTTAAAAAATTAATTAATATTAAACTAAATGGTTGAAAAGCTAATACTACACATATAAATGAATAAAAGCAGTTCATAGGACTAGATGCTTCAAAATCAGTCTTGCTAATTAGATACAATTTGGGATTATATACTTGTAAAAAATTAGTATCCTTTAATTAAATTTAATTTTGAAAATAAAAATCTATCATTATAGTATTATTTTTACCATATCAAATATTTTTTAATAAATGGCTCTCAATAAAAATAATCGTTAGAAATGAAAGATTATTTAACTGCTGCAAATTCAACTTAGTGATTTAAATTAATAATAAAAATAATAATAACAGTTTGATCACATTGAGGCCTCTGGGGACCCCCGATCTTAAATAAATGGAATATATAAGGGTCAAGCCCTTTTAGTTTTATTATATTATCTGATCTATTCAATCTCTGATGTTGTTTTAGATTAGATTCTTTAATTTCAATCTAATCTTTTATGCCAAAATAATGAGTTCTTATGAGACCATAACTGTCTTAGGTATTCTCTTTCTTAGTAAAACTTTAGTGCATATCTTTCAATTTCTCTCTCTTCTTCTTCTCTATCGATGGATCTGATTCCATCATAGACTCCAAATTCTACAAATTCTTTAAATTCGTGAATTGTTTCATCGAAGGATCTGAGTGTTCTGTAATTCACTTCGAGGCAGTCTATAGAGTTGCAAATTAGGCACCATTTCCCATTCACCTTGAGTTCATGAAGTCCCATTTCCTAGAAAATCTTTGATTAATATTTATTATTTAATATAATAAAAGCCCCAAATTTTTTATACACTATTTAATATGTGTAATCAATTGTATCGGTTTATATCAGGATTTAATGAATAAATCCTAGGGGTTTAGGGATTTAGGGGTTTCTGGGTTTTCAAAAGTTTATTGTTCTCTGACTATAGTAAGAGGATTTTTGCTAGTAGTAGTAGTAATAATTATTGTTAAATTTTTGTTAATGAGGGTTTCCTATACTCCTTATAGGTATGTGGTATGTTTATTATTAAATAGCCTAATATAATTTGGGTGATTCCCATCATATCTTTGTTGTTTTTGGATCCACTTCGTCTATAATAATTATTTTTGGAGTGATTCTCTAATTGGTTAAGTTTTCCTTATTAAATAGGCAACTGAGTTCATGACGTGCTAGAGTTTGTGTAGTGATTCCATAAAATATGTATCTTTGTCATATTCCCTCCTATTCACAGGGGGAAATGTTTGAATATCCATCTTGATTTCGAGGATATTTATTTTGTTAAGAGAGAGGTTATATTAGGTTTCTGAGGTTTTGGACAGTGTTGTTTAGTTATATTTATGTGGTGTCTTAAAAAGAGATGTCTTTTGACTGGTGACAAGATTTCTTCGGTTAGGCCTCAGGCCAACTTGAAGTTGAAAATTTTGCAATTAACAGAGAGTGGACTTTAAGGGTTGGAGCAGGGTAGTATAATAGTTAAGGCTTCATATACGATTTAAAAGAGGTATAGATGACTTGACTCTAAGGATAATCAATTCGAAAATTAAGAAGATCCCATGATGAGAGTGAGTTCTCTTTTGCTAGGCTTTGTTTTGACTTACTGCCTAGCTGGCTGTAGGGTGGATACTGAAAAAAAGTACTGACTTAAGGGTTTCAAGCAGTCATACTCTATGATAATGGCCACTCGTGAGTATGACGTTGCTTTCTTTGTTGACATACCTACGGAACCGATGTTTCGTCTTGAGGGGCGCTTTTCGGACTACTTAGGTATGGTTTATACCTTAAAATTTAGAACGGTTCGCCTTGTTCTTCCTCGTTCCAGCCAATTCTTAACTTTTTAAGTTAATAATTTTTAGCAAATATAATATTACACCTTATTAAAAAATCATATTAAATAAATTGTTTTAGGTTTATGCTAAGAGATAAGTAAGGAAAGAAAACTATATTAACATTAATTTTAAATTCATATTATAAAGGGGTTTTAGATCTAATTTTTGGGGAATAATCTCCAATAGCATGAGATTATTTATCTGTGCAAATTATATCGGTTCTATATAGAAACAAAAACAATTTTTATTCATAACTTAAGATAATATATTTTGAATTAAAAAATTTTATTAAATTTACAAATTATTAAAGGAATAGATTTAAATTTTTGAAAATTAATTTAATTTAATATTTATATAATTATAATCTGTGGTATTTAATTTTGTCGAAATCCAAACAATATGGTACTTGCTCGATAGAGAATTTAAAATTAGCTGAACTTTATTATTGGCGGTACTATTTTATCAAATACTACGTTAAATTGATAATAATTTGGCATTAATATCAGTTTAATAAATAACTAAAAATTTCAATCGATTTATCTCGATCGATATATGAGATAATATAGAACAGCCTATAAATTAAATCCAGCTTATCTTAAATTCTATATCGAATAAGTTTCTTAATTGTCGCACTTTTTAATTATATAAATACTGATTTAAATAAATTTCCCCATTTTAAATTTAATCTTACAATATTTATCTTTACTCAATAGAAGGACCTAAATATATAATCACAGTCATAACTCCAAAACCCTTTCATTAGTTTGATTGAGTTTTTGATTGATTAAAGTAGACTATTAGTGCATATTTTATTAGGGTTTTAATAGGGTTTATGTAGGGGTTTAATGTTAAATATTAGTAATTTAAGTGAGTATATGTGAGGTTTTAGGTCAGTTTATGACAGTGAGTATATAGATTTATTGTTTGAGTTGCGATATGGATGTGATGAATATTGTTAATAATTCAAGCCTGTTCTGAATTATACGTCTATAGCTAGGCTAGTCCGTAAATCTCCAGCAACTGTGAGGTCTCACTGTCTATTATCATTAAATTTAAAGAGATAGCATCTTAATTCTAAGCCTTAGAGACCCTTAAAATTTTAGCAGCATCATATCGATTATCTAATTAATGATAAGACTCTTAAATACTGGGCTCACTTCTCTCTGGCCTAGAGAGCTGTGATGTATCATCGCCAATTTCCTGAGCTTCACATCTCTGCATAATCCATAGCGAACATATATAAAAAGAATGGAATATCTTACAAGACAGTCAATCGCATTAAGAGAGTGATTGACTTTAATGTTCCATTTTATAAGACTAATTTAAATTATATATTCGATTAAATGCAGAGGTCTTAAGAGCATAATATAAAGTTCATACACGCTGATGAAGCTGAATTTACATTCAATACATTTATATCAAGGTCTTGGTACAAGAGGTATAGTAATATAGAAGTTTATGACTAAAAAGTTAAGATATAAACTCATGCAATCCTTGATGGAATCAGTGAAGATAGTGGCCTAGAGACGTATGTTATCCACCCTCGCTCTATAAAGACTGAATAATATATTAAGATCTTACAATAACTCAGAGACAAATACGCTGACTAAGAGATTATTCTGTTCGTTGATAACTTATCAGTTCATAAAACTAAAGACTCAAGAAAGGAATATGAAAGGCTAAACATAACACCTGTATTTAATGTTCCTTACAGCCCTTAGTTCAATGGAATTGAATTATATTGGGGTTATTGAAAGGTCATTATAAGAAATTGCTGCTCTACCATCTGATGCATGATATAAAAATAGATACAGTAGATTTTATTAAGAGTGCTGCTAAGAGAGTCAGCGATGAGAAAGCTAAAGTATGCGCAAGAGAAGTAAGATTTTGTGTATATAAATAAGTTTTAGATTTAAATGAATGAATAAGTTCACATATTAAATTTGCCCGTAAAGGGATTTGGCTTCTCTCTTTCTTTTCTTCCTCTTAGGGCTTGCTAGGGCCTATGTTTCTTCTCTTAGTGCCAGCTCCTGCATCTATGTTCATCTTTTCTGCTTTTATAAATCTTTGAAGAGCCTCTTACTCAATTCATGTTTTACTTGAGACTTTCTCTATCTGTTTAATTTGCTGCGCTCTTTCATTAAGTATATAGCAGTACCAGGTTTTTCTATAAAGTTAGAAGACTAAGCTTACTTGAGATGAAAGGATGCTTTCGAAGTTCCTACAGCCAGGTGTCACTTATTTTAATACCTTGCTTCTCTTTTTCTTCAGGAGAGATGCTGTATCGTTTCTTGTGCGCTTCTTAAATAACTTCATTTAAGTACTCAGGTTTCAGAGTTGCAAGAACACCAAAGAAGAAGTTTCTCTCTGGCAACTTATTAGAGAGCTGTAGCTTTGATGGAAGGTAGAGAGCTACGTCCGGGTCACTCATAGCATCGTCATAGAGGTTTGTCACTGATATTTCAGGGTAATTAGGTATCTCTATCATCATCCTAATTTCATTAGACTTAAAAGCTTTTTTCTCTTCACTCAGTAAGGCTTTTAAGAATGAGATTTTAGTTCCCTCCTAAGTCGGCAAGAACAAACCAACTATAATGGATTTATTAATCTTACTTAAGAACTTACCTTGCTATACCAAATATTTATAAACGTCCTCTTTACTTCGAAATTTTCCTATTAAATCTTGAGATTAAATTCTCTTCATTGCATCATTCATAGACTCCATCTTGCTTCCTCTTCTAGAAATGTTAATGAAATTTAAAATTATGGATATCCATTCTAAGTTTATTAAAATCTTACTAATAAATAGGGAGGAACTACTAGAGGTCAACCTTGAAAAGATATACGGAGAAGCATTGAAAAACTTGCTCCAAGTTTCACAGATTAATTTCCATTTTTATCGAACTTTCTCCATTAAATTGCTCCTAATAATC
>ARYC01000645.1:0-37094 GCA_000711775.1 Oxytricha trifallax | reverse complement strand
TTCAAATTCCTAATATATAATGACAAGTTGCCATTTTTATTCGGAAGAGATTGATAGCTTTTCAATAGTTCTGAGATATCATAATGCGACTAATCAAGTCCTAATGTTTAAAATCCAATTTGTTTAAGGTCTTTACTTCTCTAAGGTAAATTCTCATTAAGTTTAATAAATATAAAATTTTTTCAATTTTATTGCTATTTTATTATTATCTAACTATATTTTAAGAAAAATTTGTTCTAAGTAGTTGTTTATGATAATATAATAAATACAAATTTTTATTTCTTTTTATAATTTATTACTAATACTAATGAATCTTGAAATTACTTTATCTCTTCATGATTTGAAGAAATTTAATCTTATTCAAAATTAATTAATTTCAAATAATCTAAAATATAAATATAGATAAAAATATAATAATTACATGAATAAGTATTCATTAAATTAATCTTCGGGATTTATCTAAGAATTTAGATATTTCAACAATTTAATAAATGAGTATTTTAATTTAATTCAAATATAATTTTTTAATTTTTCAAATTAAATTTTATGATTTCTCTGAGAAGTGGAAATCATACCAACATCACCATTTGATTGGTTAGCAAATGCATTCTAAGAGTCGAAATTGAAAATAAAAAATTTAAGGCATATCAAAATTAATTAAAATATATGGATTTAAATAGTATTTTCAGTTAATTTCCTTTTTTTAAGACAAAAGTAGAAGATATTTTTATTATAATTAAATATTAATTAGCAGACGATATTATTGAAAGAAAATCTTAATAATAATATAATAAATAATTTAAATCATAATTTACAATTTTTTTTATTTAATAAAATAATTATATTTTTACATTTTTTTACAAAACAATTTATCTCTTTCAAAATAACAATTTAATTAATTAATTTAAACAGACTTAATTAATTAATAATTCTTATAATTTGTATTCATTTAATAAATGCAAAAAATATTTCAATTTTTTGTTCCTTTTTTTTGGATTCTTTATTTGCTAAATTTATTTAAATTCCTGGAAGTTCTCATCTACTATTGATTTACAGATGGTCTAGATTGTTGCATAGACGGAGTTGGTCTCTAGGACTGCTGAGACTGCAATGGTCTGTTTGATGGTTTGGGTACCCTCTAAGAATCCATTCAATACCCAATTTATTTTTACTTTAAATAATTATTTAATGGCAATAGTTTGCGATTAATTCACACTTTATTTATGGTTTTAAAAGAGCTATATATAGTATAAATTTTGGTAATTATAATGATAACATGGGAGTTTATGATCTAATTATGCGAGTCAAAATCTCAACACCCAAATTAGAAGTTTTAGTTATTTTATTTTTAGGGTATTGTTTTATAAATTTTGTAGAAAACGCATTGTTAAAGAATTAATGAATTATTAAGCTTTAAAAAGAGTATATAGTAAAAATTATTTTATTTAATTCAAAAAGATTTTATTTGCTTATTTTTGATTTACATTATGAATTTTTATCTCTGTTATACCTTGAGTATTTCTTATTTTATAAAATTTAGATAGGAAAGATCAATTGCTATTGTTATTATAAAACTCTTCTATCTATTTTATTTATTCTTGCTTTAATCTATACTATTTGATATACATTTAAGCTCGCTAATTGATTTTTTACCATTTTAGATTTCAATGTAACCTCTATATTACACGCTAAAGTTACAATTACTTATCTTAAGCTATATTGAAGTCGGTAAGAACTAATATTTTAAAATGAAGATATTCAGCAAACATCTTCATGCCTGAAATATCTATGAACATATCCAAGGATATATGCAATTCATTGAAAGCCTTAATTATGTCTGATATAATATCATTAAAATCTTCAGGTTACCTGTTATGAGAAAATTATCATCTATGGGGTAGATCCTTCCCCAATCTATCTTTAATTTAGTTTGATAACTGTCTGACGCTAAGTAATATTGTAGAAAATAAATGTAAAGTGGGAAATTAATTATTAAATTTATCATCATTTATTTTTTTGAATTTTTAGTTGTTATATTTAAACTTGGCTTCATTCGATAGAGAATTCAAATAAGTATAATTTTATTATTTAGTACTTTTTTATCACATCCATTATTGGATTGATATATCCTATTAAGAAAATTCTGATAAATTTGAATTCTATCTAATTTGTCCAAATTTAAATAAGCCAATCTTAACTTACCAAGAATGTAAAATTGATAATATATTTAGATTTAATTTAATATTTCAATTTCGAATGTATTCTTACAATAGCAACTAATTTACTTGTGGCTAATTAGAGCAATAGTTTTAGAACTATACAATAATTTAAGTCAAGAATTATAAATAAAGTTGCAATGAAATTTAAATTTCTTAAATAATTAATATAATTAAATTATATATGTAAGAGGAAATTCAATATTTTTCACAAAAATATTTAATCTTATTTTAATTTTAATATTATGATGATGAATAACGAAAGATAATGTGAATAGGAAATTTATTTAATAAGTTCTCTAGTTTTAAATATATATTTATCACTACTATTATTTTAGCTGTGTTAATATTGAATGAGCGTTTATTATTTATTTAGTTCTAGTGATTATGATTTCTGATTAAATTATCATTATCTCTATAGTCTCTTGATCAATTGTAAATCTCAGATGAGGGAGCGACTTTTGCTTTTTGGAACTACGTGTCTTTCATAGGGAACTTTTTATAATCTTAACCCGTGTCATTTCTTCACACGTCCCTTGACTCTTCGGATCCCGACTCGGCCAGATCGCAGCCTTGTACCTAGGAGAATGTCGCTTGCCTCAACTGGTGACATAGCTAATTACTGAGACATCTCGTTTTTCGACTTTTTCATTTGCTTTTGTTTTACTCAGTTAGAACATGTTATCATCAAGAACAGTTTTCATAGCTTCAATCCAAAGAACACCTTGACCATTTTTTGCAATAACTATAGTAATTATAATTTAATTTTTAATAAGAAAAATCTTTTTTACTTTAAAGTTAATAAAAAGCCGTTTTTGCTTTCACTTTTTGAATTTGTTATTAATATTAAAATAAGTTTTATAATTAACTTTTACTCTATATTTATTAAAAGTTAATTGTAATAAGCTTGTAATTTTTTCCAATTTTATTATGAATTTTATTTATAAATGTTGAATATGATAAGATTAAAGTTAAAATAAAATATTAATCATAAGATAAAAAAAATCAGACTCAAATAATTTTTAACACTTTATAATAAAAAACAGATACAATCAAACCCCCAAAACCCCTTAATTAGGTTTATAAGTGCTTTGATTTGTAGGGAATTTGTTTGGGGTTGGGGTTATTAATTAAATGCGAGACAAAAATCGCAAGCTTTTGGGGTCTATTTATGATGAAGAGTATATAGATTTTGTGTTTAAGCTGCGTTATGGATGTGATATATACAGTGAGTAAGTCAAACCAGTACTAAATTATAAATATGTAGCACTGCTCTTAAATGAAGTCAATAAACTATCACTGCTTGCAAGCTATGTAATTGAGCAAAAGTAACTAAATTCAAGCCTAATAAGATTTAAAAATTCTTATATTGCATATAAATTACCATATTAAATTTAAACTTAAAAGTATTGTTAATGTAAAAATTTTGAAGCATTTGGCTTACTTCTCTATAACCAAAGAACTAATTTTTTTTAACGCCATGTCCCTGAAATGAAGATCTCTGCATACTATGTTGCTAAAATTTATAATCAAAATTGTGTAACTTACAAAGGAGTGAATCGTATCAAGAGAGTAATTGATTTCACTCTGTTTTTTTCATCAATAACATAAATTATATTTATAATTAAATGCAGAGAGTTCGATAGAATAATATTAAGCTTAATCATACTAACGAGGCTGAGTTAAACTTCAACACTTTCATCTAGAAGTCTTGGTATAATAGGCAAAGATGTATATCACTAGATAGTTAAGATACAAACAATGGCAATTCTTGGACGTAATAGCGTGAATTTTTACTTAGAAACTTATTTTATTCATCCTCTTGATTTAGTCAGAGCAGTATAATATGTTCTTAGAGAAGTTGAAAATAAATACCCTAAAAAAAGATTATCTATTAATTGATAATCCTTTTGATTCCTGGATATTCCCCACAAAAAAAAGATTAAAGAGACGGAGACACCTATGGAATATCTGGTCTCAAGCAGTAATTAATATAGAGAGTGAAATACCAAGAAACGATTACTTTAACTGCAAGAGTGAGAGAGATTCTAAGAAAAGAATCAAGAATTATCTTAAAAAATAAAATAATTGGAGGTCTCAAAAAACTTGAATTCTCAACTATTATCAAGCCAATCTAAGAGAATTAAAAAAATAATAGTAATAATCAAACATCAACTTAAAAAGATAAAATTCAGAGAATTTTCTCATGACTCTAAGCTAATAATTGTGTGAAATATACAAACACTCGCTGTTGTATTCACTTAAATTACTCATATTCAAACATAAACCCTTAAATAAACTATATTTTTAACCCTATTAAAGTATGCATTAACAATCAAATTTTATCAATTAAAACTAATAATACAACTTCAGGGTTTTGGGGTTTTAATTAATCGTATTTAATACCCTTATAAAATATACGTTAACTGCAGCCATTTATCAATAAAGACTGAAGGTTTCAAGTTTTGATTTGTCTCTGGGGTTGTTGGATCACCATGGATTAGCTTGAGGAGGTAGCTTGTCTCTCTCTTGAATGACTGGCTTAGTTCAGATTGCCTCTTCGAGAAATCTTTGATTCTTCATGGTGAGGTTAGTTCACTTACTACCTTCTATTTCTGGGATCATGTTGTCTCTATCCTGATTGATTGTTCTGTTAGTAGACATCATGATTGGCATCTATTATTTATTAATTTTATTTAAATTTCATTAATTTTACAGTGTCAATTAAATAAAAATATAACTTATGATAGATTTTATTATGTAATACTTTATATTTTAAAAAAATATTATTTTCAATTTAGAACTCTTAACACATTTTTCCCTAACATATATTATTTTTATATAGTGTCTTTCATTACTTTTAATTTAAATGAGTGATATTTTAATATTAATTTTATTATAGTTATGCTTTGTATAATTATAAATGAGCAACAGTCCTTCGCCTTGATTGAGCAAGATTTGGATCAAGAAGCTGAGGATTCTGTGATCTTGAATGACCTTACGCATTCAATAAATTTTATTTTTTAAGTAGAATTAAAAAATTTAAGGAAAATAATTAATTTTAATATAAAGGGAGACTTATAATATTTTGTTCAATATAAAATTTAATTTTAATCAGATATCGTTATTTTGTTGAAAATAATTTTGAAATATAGAAAATTTTTCACAATATAACAATATATATATAAGTGAATTATATTTTTGCTATACTGTAATATCTTACATAATATTAAATCTTGAACAAACTATTCATTTATTTTAATGAAATTATTCTTTCAATTAATCATTTTTATTTCTCAATGCATTAATGTTTATTCTTATATTAAATTCTTAAATTTTAATATAATTTGTATATTTTTATTACTAAGCATAAAAAATTTAGTATTCATTTTATTAGACATAATAAGAATGATTAAATTCAAAATAATATTTTATTCATAATTCTATAATATTTGTAAAAAATAAAATAATAAATTATAAAACCCCATTATTATTATTTTACTTTGATAAATCTATTATTGTAGGAATTTATATGATTTGGGAAAATAAGTTGAAATTAGTTAATTATTAATTATATTTGGTTATGTTTTTGAAGAATTACTTCAACCCATAACATCATTATACTCTATGAATACCGTATTTAAAGTGAGAGTGGTCATTATTTTTATAATGGATTTAACTTTCTTCCAACTAAAAAACTCATTCAAAATTCTTATATGAGTTTTATATGTGTTATGATTGATATTGATATTAGAGTTTTAGGTCTACTTGAGATTATTGGAATATGTTTCCTATTTCAATTGTATTTTTATTTTGTGTTAGCATAGCAATTCTATGTGATTAATTTTGGACTACTATTGACACTTAAGTAATTGATATAACAATTATCAATTATTACTTATAAAATTTTTATGGAATCTTCAATTCTCAATATGGTTTGTTTAGTTTTATAGTAATTTAACAAAAAGATTCCTTATTAAAATTGCTTATATTAAAAAAATTATACTCCAAATATAGCCTTACTATATTTGGAGGTCTTTCATAATTAAGTTTCCAATTTATTAGGAATATGATTTTTTAAATTTTAAATCTCAGTTATCCTAATTTTTAACTTAATAATTAAATCCTAAATTAATCTAAACCATTTAAGGATGACCTTTAATTTAATAAATTTATTATATATTTACTCTATAAAACATTATTTTAAGATTGACATACATTTTCGCTCATTTTACCTCTAAATAATGGGTAAACAGATTATTATTATTTAAAAATTTATCATTTTAGAAAAACTCAAATATCTCATTTTTTTATGCCAGAAATGCCGTCAAAATAGTTAATAAGCTCTAATACGAATTTTCAATTCTACATTTAAGAAAAAAGTAAAATAAAAAATTAATAAACCTTGTATCTTCAAATAAAATTTTGCTTAAATATCAAAAATTATCCTTGATTGATAATTTAAATTCACAAAAAATAATTGAAATATATGATCGTTTATAAAAATGTTGAAAATATTTGAAAGTAATGTTTTAAAATTAAACATTTCATTTTTAAATTCTTAAATACATATTATTAGTTATTTTTATACATAGGGAATACAACTAAAGTTCTTTCAGAAATATAAATTATATTTTTAATTTAATGAAAAAGATGGTTTTTAATAAAAACAGATACCCTAACAAGAACATAACCATATCAATAAAAATACATATAAAACTCATTCGTAGTTTTAGGTTATTATTAAGTTTTTTGGGGTTAGCTTAAAATTTATATATGAATGATTCAGAAATATTTCAAAAATTTTGTCCAGGTGCAATAACGAGATCTATAGCAGAATTAAATTAGATTAAATTAAGAGTCACTTTGGATTTGTAAACTGCAATGATTTTACTAATTAAAATTAATAAAATACGTTTTTTTTAATTTTCAAAAATCGAATGTATTCATTCAATATTAATTTTTCAATTAAAAAAATCATGATTTTGATTAAAAATCAATATATATATTAACATCTTATTTCCTTTTGTTAAATTTCTATACGTGTTTGAAATCTAATTAATTATCATTGTATCTAATAAATATTATCCTAAAATTTTCATTTTATTAGTATATAAATTTTTATATGATAAAAAACTAAGAAATTAATTTCAAAGTAAATTATTTATAAAGAGTCATTAAGCTAAAATAGATAAATCAATTTTAGTTAAACTCTAAGAAATCTTAGATAAATAAGTGAGAATTAAAAAATGAGTCTGAATTTCCTGATGAAATACTAAAAAGTATGTAAATATGAATCTGAATTAAAAACACAAAAAATTTTTTGAACAAGACCTCAAGTAATTTGGTTAGAGAAAAAAGTAAGGGAGAATTTTGAAGAAGAGAAATATTTTTAAAATATATCGATGAAGGAAAATATTTTGAGGAAACTCTAGAATGAAATATTGCCTTTAAATAATTTTCTGCTTTTTCCCATTTATAATCTGTATTTTAAAATATTAAATTTAATTTCTCATATCATTTATATTCTTTTTTTTAAATAGGTCTATCTTTTACATTTATTCTTACTATTTTCTATCAACAAATAAGATATACTTGAATAAATTCTGGTTTTGTATTGAATTCTTTTAACTTATAGAAATTTACTTTGAGATTTTATTTAAATTATCAACATTTTCTTAAACATCTTAATGAAAATTCTAATTGAATAGAGTTATTTTATATATTTAAATGTAAATATTTTATTTAGTATATATACCAAAAATGATATGGTATAACTGTAACTTTTTATGTTCAGTTTGTAGAGTATGTCAGTTTAAAATACTTAACTATAAGTTTAAATCTCAGTAAATATATTTATATTTTTATAAACGAGTTCATAATATATTAGAAAAATGAATAACTAAATGTTTTTATTAAATTGAATTCCACAATCAATTAAATGCTAAAGTTTTAGTGCTTTTAATTATTTCAGTTTTAATGGTAAAATAATTAAAATTTTGATAAGATTCTTCTTATTACTAGATAATTTATTATAAATTACTATATTAATTTGTAACTTAATAGAATCAATTATATTTATTGCTCTAGTGGTAAGGTACTCTGTTTCCATCTCTGGGGTGATCTCTTACCAAGCCATCTGCTTGTTCAACTTACTGTTAGATACGAACATTGTCTCCGGTATCATTCAATAAAGTATAAAATAATTAAAAATTAAATTAAATATATGTATTTTCATAAAAATGATAATAGTAAATCTAAAATAAATTTACTAATCTTTTACTCCTTATTTTATAATAAATATTATTGATAAATAAACATAGGAAAATTAGAGAAATAAATTATAAAATTTATTAGCAAATTTTTAAAGAACTACAAAATATAATGCAAATAAGTTAACAATCAAAAACCCCAAAACCCCTTAATCAGTTTTATATGTGTTTTGATTGATGTGGGTATTGTAGGGATTTGGGTTTCGTTTTGATTGATTTCAATTTTGATTATTGATTCAATGAAATATATAATATTCATGGTTGAGATTTTTATTCTTTTATAATTTATTTTCCATACATCTATGTAAATATTATGTAGAAAATAATCAACTAAAAATATTAAAATAATATTGCATTATCTGTTTTCTTTTCTTGCTTAATTAAACTATCTAAATTTTATGAAAACTACTTTTTTTATAATTCCTTGAAACTCCATATTTTAAATACCATTGTTAAAATATATATATATATATCTATATATATATTTAATAATTTAGTATATTTATACCAATTAGATTTTGAACCGAATTGGAACTTTTCCATTTAAATCTCATTAGTTTAAAACTAGGTACTAATTAGTTTTGTTACTATTAATTTTTTACTAAATAAAATTAAGCTAATTTAGTACCAGTACTGATTAAATATAAAAAAAATTAGGAATTATTTAATTGAATTTAATTGGTTAAAATGGAAATCCATCTCTTAAATTTGTTATATTTCTCCATTTTTTTCTATTTATAAGTTTAACCTCCTATAAGATACTCAAATTTAATAAGTGTCTAAAAAGTTACACAGATTATTAATACAAAATTTTAATATTAATATCCATTTATAATACTTCTGGAACAAAAACATCATACGTATGTGGCTAACAATCACCTTAAAATAAAATATTATATGCATACTTTTTCATTTCATTTAACTTTTGTTACCAAATCTAATTGTATTGGATGAAAAATGTTTATATAGTACGTAAACTAATAAAACCAAGGTGTTTAATTGAATTTGAGAAATAATTAATGACGAAAATTTCAAAAATATTTGTGCAGTAAATGCCAATTTTTATAAAATGAGTCAATCATCAAATTTCTTAAAGTCAATCAGTAAAAGTGATGTCTTATAAATAAAAAGTAAAAAAGGAAAAAAATATCAATCAAACTTATCTTTTTAAAATAAAAATGCTATAACATTTATATAAATATGATAACTTATAGGTAGTTTATAAAAAATAGGTGATATTATACTTTCATATTTTCATAACTAGATTGAAAATGATTCTTCATAACTTAAATAAAACCAAATCCCCAACATTATACTCATCAATCAAAAAACATATAAAACTCATTAAGGGGTTTTGGTGTTTTGAATGTCCAAACTTAGAATATATAATTTTTTAAAAAAATTTATTTAATTATTTTCTAATTTATCATAATAGCAATAAGAGTTTACAATAAATACTTTAATTTCCATAGAAATAACCAAATACATTTGAAATCTTAAAATATCATAATTGGATATTAAATTACTATGTAATTAAAACTCCAAACCTTCAATGAAGCTTAATAAATGTATTTATTGATGAATTTAATGTAGGGAATAGGGTATTTTATATCTATTTTGGAAATTATGAAAAGTATTTATGAACTATTATTTAAAAATATTAAACTAGTATGTTTTTTTTTTTATTTATATAAAAAATAGTGCGTTTTATATTGAAAAGGTAAGTTTGAGTTTATTTTTTCTACTTTACGATTCTTTAATATGTTTAAAATTAATTTGTACTATTACTAAATTAATTTAATTTTTAATGGTACTAATTAAATATTTCCATGACGAAACTAGTACCTAATGCATTACTAATATTGTTAAATAAAATAGTTCCAATTAAATTCAAAATTTTATTTGGACTTTATACTGAAAAATAAAAAATGATAGTACAAATTATTATTTTTTTGGAGTTTGATATAATTACAATAATATGCCTTCATAAAATTTATTTATTATAAATAGGTAAATCCAGCAAAAATTTCATGGACTAATATTTAAAATTTCCTATTGGAATAATTACTATTTAACATTAATGAAGATGTAGCAATGATATAAATAAAAGAATAAAAATCATAATCATGAAAATTATAAATACTTTGAATCATGGAGTAAACATGAAATTATTCAAGAAGAATCCTTAATCCTCAACAAAATTACCCTTATCAATCAAAATACATATAAAACTTATTAAGTGTTTTTGGAATTTTGATTTAAATTTGATTAGATACATTAGTTAAAACTATAATTCAGAATTATTAAATAGTTAATTGATTTTGTAAAAATTCATTTATTTGGTAATCTGGATAAATTAAAGTTTTTGTTAAAATTTTTTTTTATTTAAATAAATAATTTAAATATAAATTTCTATTAATTAAATATTTTTTAATTGTAAGGGCCTGCCAAATAAAAGTAATTTAAATATACCAATAATTTTAATTAAAAGTCGAACTAAAATAAAGTAAAGATTGAATTAAATTATTATAATAAATAAGACTAAATAATTTTTTGTTTTATAAAATAACATATTTTTCTCAAATTTTTAATTACTAAAATATTATTTGCGAAAAATAATATTGAAATATTTTTATATACAATTATTCAAGGAAATTTCAATAAAAAAATATAAGTGTATTTATGATCTAATCTAGATGGCCTCTAAAAAATATTATATTTTAAAAGTAAAATATTCTAAAAGATTTTTAATAAAATAATTGGGTATTGACATCCTGCACCCTACGGCATAATTAACATGATGGGTTCACACAAATCGTCAAGAACTCACAGAGGACTTCATGAGCTCACAATTATAATATCTTGATAAACACTTCAATATTTTCAGTTTCAGAACACTTAAGTGGTGGCTGCCAAATCTTTTTAGCTTGAAAGTTATGTACCAAAATTTAAATTATTAAGAAGGTGAAATGACTAGAATCATTTTATTTAAAACACATCTTAAAATTAAATTTAACTATGAGCTCTTACCTATTTCCAGTTAAATATTATAAATGTTCTTTATAATAAACATTTTAACAGGTTTAATTTCTATATTTTTTTTAAATATACAGCATTTTCATTTCACAATTCAAAAGTTTTTTAGATAAACTCTAAGATTTTAGTTAGTTCAATTCACTCATATAAATATAAAACAAAAAATAGAATTTAATGGTAATGGTAATGGTAATTAGGAACTTGTCTATTAAAATAATTAATTACTATTAAAAATTACATAGTTAATAATTTAGTTATTTATGTAATTGAAGTAAATTTAAAAATTTAAAATACTAAATTAGTTGCCAATTTATAATTTGTTAAACAATCAAATTAATTATTATGTAATAATCAATCTCTTTATGATATAAAATGTGAGGAAAGATCAAAATTCATGATAATATTTGTACATTCATATTCGGTTAGTTTTATAAAATAATTGAATCTTCATAATTCTTAATGATTTTAAAGAGTTTCTAGAGTATTTAATAGTTTAGCACCACAAAAATCATTATTTTATATTATACTAAATATTGTAGAAAATAAATTGACTAATAATTTAAATGATCATTGATGAATAAACATTATTTTGCATTATATTACTTAATAAAATTTGTTATATAAAATAATATGATATTAATGCTTATTAAATGTTAACTTTTTTATTTATAATAAATTAAGTTAAATTTTTAAATAAAAACTTCAAATTCTTAATATTATAAATATTAAAATTAAATTGAAACTAATGAAATGATTATATTTAATGCTTATTTTTTTACATACAAAAAGTTATTTAACAAAAGAAACTTGAACGAAATATGGTAGATTAATTGAAAAGTAATGTTTTGTACTTGTAAATAGTTCTTAATATAATATTCTTTGGATAATATCTAATTAAAAACGCATCTAATAATTATTATTATAAATATAGGAAACTTTGTCCTTAACAGAATGATGAGATAAAAGAAAGTGTTTTTAATTACAAAAATCTTACTAATTATTTTTTTAAAAAATATTATAATTGTGAGCTCATGAAGTCATCTGTGAGTTCATGGAAAAATAACTAAAAATTTTATATAGCTCAATTAGGGTAGGGTTATCTCGAGGGATCTTTAAATTTTTGACAAATATTTTTTCCAATTTTTAAAACTAACCAAATAAATTATTTCATTTAATAGGCCATGGAGACTATCAATTATGATTCTGAGTATCTAATAAATCATGTAGTAATATTTTTGTATTAAATTTATTATCATAAAATGATTAAAAAAATAGAAAAAAGTTATCATACATTGACTTGATGTTTTTATCAATTGCTCTCTGAATTTAATCATATAAATATGAAAACTTTCCTTTAAAATTAAACTGTAAAATAAAATATTACTTTTTCTCTTATGACAGTATAAAGTGTAACCATTATTTATAAAAAAAGGAATATAGAAATTAAAAAGATACGCATGTCTGAATACTTTGTATGAAATATTATTGTTGTCAGGAAAATTTGCCCAAAGCATCAAAGTATTCGAATAGCAGAGGTAGCAGTATGAGGTTGAAATAAATTAAATTTTGTGTATGATATTTTCTAGTGCTATATTTAAATATTAAACAGTTAACAAAAGTTTTACACAGCAGTAGAGCAATCTTGTGCAAGACTTTAGCTATAGCTGCACAATCTTGGAATAATTTGACTTATTTTATATTAAAACTAGTACGTACCAATGCTTAAACAGGAAATCTAAATATTTTTCAATAAATAGATTCTATATTCACTTATTTCTATTTCTTATTTACTAACACTAATATTAAACCACATATATCCTACGAAAATAAATTACTCTAAATTATAATTTAAGAGTTTGAGGTTTAAATTAAACTAAATTATTAGTATTTGAATTTAATACATTTTTTATATTGAAAATGAAATCTTTTATAGATATTTAACTTTTATATTATATTTATTACCAATAAATTATATAAAGCTGCCATGGATCTTGATCTTTGGGTCTCGTCATGTCTCTGGTTGCTCATGGGGTACAAGATTAAAATAAAATTTCATAAAATTAAGTGTAAATAAAATGATCATAATATTAAAGGAATACAATTGAATTTGAAAATTTAATAATAATTAGATTATAAACAAACAAATTTTTGACAGTTGAAATAGGCCAATTCAAACGATATTGGGTTCATTCGATAGATAATTTAAAATTTGAAGGACTTTCCTATAAATTGTATTTATATTATTGCAGCGAGGTATTGAGATACCACGACTTCAATGTGGGGATAAATTATTGAATTTAGATGTGATTAATTAAAGTCGAGTTATCACACTCTATGGATGATATAGAATAGTACCGTCAAAAATGAAGACTAGCTAATATAAAATTCTTATCGAATGAGCCCAAGATCGTTTAAATTGGCCAAATTTAACTGTTAGTTAATTTTTAATTGAATTATAATTAATTTTGCAAATTAAAATGAATTCTTATGATAATAAAAGCATTTTAAAAATTATAGTTTTAATAATTATTTTGATATTTTTTATTCCTTTCTATTATGAACTATTTTTAAAATATAGTAAAATTATATTTTTCTATGATTTATACAATTATCTTTCCATATAATCATACTTAGTTAGCTATTATTTTCTACAGAAATGTAAATAAAAGATTAAAAACCCCAAAACACCTTAATGTAATTTTCAATTGCTTTGATTTTTAAAAATTTTGTGAGGTATTGGAGTTATGAATTTAATGATAGAAAAATTAAACAAGCTTATGTAGTCTATTTATGATTAAAATTATATATAGTCTACCCCTAATAACCTACTCCTTCCCCATAAATAACCATCATTCAACAGCACTCTTTGAAAACCAACTCTCCACCCCTTTACCATACCCATTCCTTTCCTCCTTAAAACATTCCCATTAATCATATATATTCATGGCAGTTTATAAATGAAATATAAAATATACTTTCATAATTACTTAATATACTAAGAAAATACCAATACGATAATATTATTATTACTTTTTTTTATGAGTTTCAGTACTTTCAATAACATTTTTACAAATACAATTGTATGACAATGTGAATTTATTCTATTTCCTCTTAGATTCATTCTTATGCATGCTGGTTAAAGTATTTCTTGCCAAGTTTAGTTGATTACCTTAAATTTGACTTACTTCAGCTGCTTCAATATACATGGCTAAATTCTTTTTAGATCTAGGCAACTTCTATATGATTTTCGAATATTTTTTTTTTGGTGAAACTTTAATAAAGTCATCCACACATTTTGACACAAGAATCACTTTTTGGCACCCTTAAAATCTATATAGAATTAAGCCTAACTCTAGATAGATTTATGGAAGCTGTATCTAAAACGAATTCAATTGTCTCGATCAACTATAAAATAGGAAGCCGCAAGAAAAGTTCAACTGGCCTTAAAACGAGTGATTACAATTAAATTATTTCTTATTTATGTTGTAGACATTACATAAATAAATATAACTTTTAAAAACATAAGTCTCTTTAATCACCGTCTTTTAACAAATTTCATAAAGGGGTGTGATAAATTGTATCTTTTTATTTCTTTTTATAAATAGGATAGTTTATTCACATTTTATTTTTAATTTGTTTATCAACCATGAATTCGTTTAAATTATGTTAATTTAATCTATATATATATAACAATGCTTTAATTTATTTATAATATTGATAATTTAAAAAATAGTAAATATTAAAAATATCTTAGATAAATAATGAAGTAACTGCAATTATTCGAGATTATTTAATGTTAATTAAGTACATGTTAATTAAAAAATAACATTTGATTGAGGTATTTCCACATTGTTACAATGAAATAAATTTAAGCAAACTATAAAAATTAAAAAATATAAACAATTAGTTTTCATAATAATTTGAAAAAAGAGTGAAATAATAATAGTTTAATATATGCTATTATAATTTTTAATTCTTTCCATTTTATTCAACTTAACTTACAAAAATATTTGATAAGAAATTTGAAAAATAAACTTTATAATTGTCTGGAAAAAAACGAAATAAATATATTTAAAATGTTTGCTTGAAGTAAAAATTTGATTAATGAATTAAAGTATTTCAAAATATTAACGTTCTTAAAGATAAATATAAATTAAAAATATATGGGGAAGCATTCTAATGTACATTTTTGATTTTTTAGTTTAAGAGTTTTTTCAATTTGAGAGAAACAATTTACTTCAACATAACCTTAAGATTGGAAGTATCAAAACTAAGGAGCTTCATAGTAACAACAGGCAATCAATCAGAAAGTTTGAATACTAGAGGGATGGATCTTTCAGTAGAAAATGTAAGCTCTGACAGTAATGATAAAAGAGATTGATAACTTGATTAATTCCTTTTAGTCTAACTCGAAAAAGATGCGCATTCATAAAATAAGCAGTATTCAAATAAAACAAGAGGTTTCAAGCAACAAAATAAATTGGAAAATACAATATAAAAATTCTAACTCAAGATTAAATCAATTAATAAATTTTAGAAGTTGTGGTAAAGTAAAATAAACGTTAAGCCTCTATCTCAAAAATTTTAAAATGCATTTCGCTTGATTAAATTAAGTTAATTACTTTTTATTTAACATTAAATACAATAATAAATTCAATTCTTAACAAAATCTCAACAATTCAAAGCACTAAAAAATTTACTTAAGGTTTTTGGTTATTAATTGTTTAAGAATATATATTTACGTTGGATTTTGATTCCATTACATGAAATTTAAATATTTATCAATATTACCTTCTATATAGATGATTTAAAATTAAAAATTTTGGTAAAGAAATCCATTCCACCTACACCACTATTTCAAAATAATAAAAATAAAATTCTTATTTATTAATTTTATTTGATAAGATTATGAAATATTTCTTTTTAAAATACTTTTTATATAATGTTTTGACAGGTTTTAAATTATTATTTTAAATATTTCTTAAATTAAGATATTTTTACTTTACCTGAAAATGATTAGATTTAGAAAATGTCATCAAGAAAAATGTTATAAATAATTAAATAAAATCTTTTTTCAAAAAGATGATTAAAAATATTTGAAAAAAAATAATTTAATTCATTTATTAACTTAAATTATTATGTTGACTTACATCTTGATCCTCAGATGGTTGTGCTCCTTGATATAATAAAATAATTTATTATGATATATTCTTTTTTTAAAAAAATATATGGATTAGTTAGTTTAAAGAAAATCTCTAATATTTATTATCAATTATATTGATTTAAAATATATTTGTAAGTCTCATTTTAAATCAATTAAATCTACTATAATATGGCTTAAAAGCATTTAATTATAATAGAGTATATAATTTTAAAAAGAATATCTTTATTTACAACAATTGAATCGAACTTCCCCCATAGAGAATATTTTTAATTTGTAGTCTGATAGAGTTTTAAGCATTGTGTATTGTATGAAAAAAAAGTTAGCTAAGTCGCTCAATAGTTTTCGAGACATGACCCAAATAAAATCATCCTTTAAATAAAATTACTGTTAAAGATGATTTTATTTGGGTCATGTCTCGAAAATTATTGAGCGACTTAGCTAACTTTTTTTTCATACAATACACAATGCTTAAAACTCTATCAGACTACAAATTAAAAATATTCTCTATGGGGGAAGTTCGATTCAATTGCTTGCTTTGTATTTATACTTTTTTTACTATTGTTTTTATGTACAAAAAATAATGATTACTGTATATATTTTATAATATTTAACATTATTAAAAATCATAATTTTTTGATTAGTATTTTATAATTAATTTAAAATTAATTTTCAATATTTATATTATTATTTTAAATTCAAAGATCATAATATATTTTAATTAAAATTGATTGCGTCTTGATCTTGCCTGTATTATTTTAATTTCAATTTATATGAAATATTTTCATTTTAATTAATCTTAATTTTCTTAATTCTTTTATGGATTCCTTTTATTTATTTTTACAATAAAAAATTAGATGCTCAAATTATTTAATTGTTTACTATTTAATATTTATTGTAATATTTTTTAAACGCTTATTTTTTAGTTTTAGAAAATTAACATATATCAATTTGCTTTTTAATTTAAAGAGATTGATTTAATAATGTTTAACTTTAATTAATAGATTGTTTATTTATTCAATATTAATCTATACTCAAATATAAATGTGGAATATATAGTAATACTTTCTTAATATATTTTGGATTAGATTTTTATTTTTCAAATAATTTATCATTTTAAAAATTTGTTTTAATAATTAATAATATTAATATAAGAATTGCCGTAGGTTGCAATGTTGACTGCCTTCTTTGCTATAAGACTTAATGTGGTGTCAGTAAAAGTATAAAATTATAAAAATTAGTTATAAAATTTGATTCTATTCAAGTTTAGTCTTTCATGAGGTGGAGAGACAATACCATTTAAATTTTAATATATTAAATGGATAAAATTTATGATACATTAAATTGTTAAAATTTTATAACTCTCCATTTATGTGTTAAAATTTATATCGACAATTTCTCATAAAATATTACATTAATAAATAATTTTGGGAAAAAACAATTTCAATTATTAATAAATACTTGTTAATTTATTTTATTATTTTGTTTTTTCAAGAAAGTATTGCCAAGCAAGATAATTTAAACCCATTTGATATTTCTTTAAATAAATATAGTTACTGTGATGCTATAATTATTTATATAAAGATTTATTTAAATACCATTTTTACTGTTTTTTAGTTAGGATTAATTATTAATTTAGTGATTAATTATAATTATTAAATGCAAAAATTAGATTTAATTTTTATATTTACTAAATAATATAATGAGATTCTAAATCTAATGAGCTTTATTAAGTATTATAATTTAAATTCACTTTCTCAAATTAAAATGTATTTTTACAATTTTATTTTAGTTTAAGTAAAAAAAGAAAAGAATTGTTATATGGTATTACAAAAAGTTATTTAAAATGGAAAATTAGAAACAAAAAAATAATAAATGATTAAATATAAGTTTTAGTATTTTTTGATTTTTCTATTGGTGTTTAACTACTATTGATTTGATTTTGATATATTTTAAACAGCCAATAATTTGACTCATCGATAAATTAAGTTATATTTAACATATCTTAACTGTAGACCCTTTAATTTAAACTTTTAATTTTGATTCCCAATGATTTAATATCACTACAAATTATCTGTCCAAAATTTTTAAAGGGAAAGATGTAATGAATTACAAAAACGACAATATTACAGATTTATTGTCTTCATGAAAGCTTTCCCTCATTCATATAAATATATCACAACCATTCCCTATTAAATCTTCTCTTTAACTTATTTCTTCTACCAAATTACTTAGGACTTGGTAATACTCTTCAAATTCTATTAAATTATATTTAAATTATATTAATATATTTTATTTATTAATTTCTTTATATCATGGTTGACGTGCAACTTCTCCTCCTCCTAGTCTTTAATATGTAGAATAAACTCAATCAAATAATAAAAATTTATAAATATATTAAAATATCATAATTATTTAATATTTATATATATTTGTTCTGACTGAGACCCTCCCCTTAACCGAGACACCCCTACTCCTCAACCAAGAAACCCCTCCCCTCAACCGAAACACCCCTCTCCTCAACCTAGACTACCCTCAACCTAGACTACCCTCAACAGAAACCCCCTCAATTTATTGTAATTTTTTTATAAAACTTATTTTTTACTCAAAATAAATTGCTTGCAGTTCTGGTCACTATTATCATAATAGATATAATTTGATGTGTTTCACTTCTCCTGACGTCCTTTATTAAAACATGCTCCCACAGGGAAATAATTATAATAACATTCCTTTTGATTTCATTAGTAATAATATGATTTTGATTAACACACAATATTATTATAATTCTTATTACTTAAATCACTTCCATTCTACTAAGTATTAATAATTTAAATAATAATCTTCCCATTATTTTTTCTTCTCTTTATTTCTATATAAATACATTTGATAATAATTTTACTAAATTTGATAATTAATTTTTGTTATATTCATTAATGAATTAAAATGTTAATCATTAACATAAGAAATTATTTAGAACATTTCAAAAACTAAGCTAAACCAAACAAAATTTAATTGGCAATTAAAAAATAAAGTAAAAATAATGTTAAATGTATTTATAAAGATTTAAAGAGAAGAAAAAATTTAAGGAAAATTATTATTTTAAATTCTTAATATTTAGTTGAATGGAAGTGATTTAAATTATATGAATTAATATAATATTGTGTGTCAATTAAAATCATATTATTACTAATGAAAGTCAAAAGGAATGTAATTATAATTATTTCCCTGTGGGAGCATGATTTAATAAAGGTGGACGGACGAATTCAAACACATCAAATTATATCTATAATGGTAATAGTGACCCGATGCAGGGCAATAATTTAATTTCGAGTAAAAAATAAGTTTATTAAAAAATTACAATATAGAAGGGGGTGGTCTCGGTTGGGGAAGGAGTAAGGGGTTTCGTTTATAACATATATTTATAGCACTTATTTGAGTATATTAAATTTAATAAGTTTTATAAAAATTCATTTTTTGTATATTAACTTTATTTAACTTCTCAATTTAGTTTTCTTATTGTAGGAAAACAATTTGTTTTAAAAATAAATAATAATTTGAATAAAAAATTTAATTCTCATTAGTGATCCAACTTTTATTTGAAATGGCTATTACATCATATTAGGTTTTAATAATAACTATATTGATAATTTTAAATCTTACCTAAATGCATAAATTGCAGACCTACAGTTCTTAGAAATAGTTTTTCTTTGAATTGTACAAAAATTTTATGAAAGTATTAGAGTGAATATTATTAGTTAACTATATTTATGGTGAGAAAAGTAGAGAAGTCTCCTGTCATTATTCTTTAGTTGAACTGGAAAAGTACACAGATTATGATTGAAAAATGATCAAGCCATTGAAGTTCAAAATTTAGAATATATATCTTTTTTCACCATAAATATAGTTAACTAATAATATTCACTGTAAATTTTTCATAACATTTTTGTACAATTCAAAGAAAAACTATTTTTAAGAACTGTAGGTCTGCAATTTATGCATTTAGGTAAGATTTAAAATTATCAATATAGTTATTATTAAAACCTAATATGATGTAATAGCCATTTCAAATAAAAGTTGGATCACTAATGATAATTAAATCTTTATTCAAGTGATTATTTGTTTACAAACAAATTGTTTTCCTACAATAAAAAACTAAATTTATTTATTATTATTAATAAGCTTATGATATTATGTTTGAATTAATATATTTTTCTTAATAAAAAGTAGTTATGATATAAGAAAAAAAATTAAAATAATTACTATATGATTTTTCAATATTTTTAATTGAGTTATAATTAGAGTATAAAATGAAATATAAACGACGAATTTATTGAAAAGTATCATCATAATTTAATTTTACAGACTTCTTCTTACCAGCTAGCATATTTGTAGGCAGAAGCTTTATAAATCTAAAGTATAATTAATCTTTTCAGGTATTGTAAAAAATAAATTCTTTATTTCTTTAAAATATATAATAGTTTATCTTAAGATGAATCTTAATTAGTTTTAACTTAATTTAAGGACTTTTAAATTAAATAATTATGATTGAATATATTAAAATATATCTAATAGATTAAGCTCAAGTATATTAAATACTTTTTTTTTAAATAAAATGAAGTAAAAAATGTTCGAATTTATTTTTCATTAACTAACATTTTTGAGACTTAAATTAATTCAAATATTAATTAATCATAAAAGTTAACACCTAGTTTCCCTACCTCTTTACTAATAATGTTTTAATAAAATTTTTGTGGATTTCAGCCACTAATATTTAAAATGATTTTATTTTATAAAATCGTTAACTCAGTAAATCTTTTTTATACATGCATCCATACGAATAACTTCAATAATCAATCAAATTCATTAATATTAATATATTAAATTTTAAATATATAAGTACTTATTTCAAAACTATCATATGTTTTATACTTTTATAAAGCAAACCAATATTATTGTAGGAATACATTCGATTTGGGAAAATGAATTAAAATAAAAATTAATTAATTATTAATTACCTTCAGTTATGTTTTTGGAAAATGTCTCCAAACACTGACAATATTATACTTTCTGGATAGCGCATTAAAAATGAAATGGTGGTTGTTATTGCTATAATGAATTTATCTCATCTCCCAAGCGAGAAAAACTCCTTTTACTATTTTTGGGAGTTTGCTCAAAATCAAAATATCTCGCTTCCTAGGATGATTCAGGAATATTGCCAGTTGTAAAGTCCAGCTAAAATTGCGGGATCTACCTTAGAATCTTGAATTTTGAGCTTCTTTAGATTTGATAACTGCCATGATTTTAATATTTAATTCATTTTCCCAAATCAAATGTATTCCTACATTACTAATATATTTTTTCACATTTTAAATAAGCAATATTGGTTTGCTTGATAAAAGTAAAAAACTTATGATAGTTTAGAAATAAGTACTTATATATTTAAAATTTAAAATATTAATTTTAATAAATTTGATTGATTAGTTAATGTGTTCATATTAAAATATGTTTAAAATTTATTTATCAAAGTATATTAATCTTTTATGCTGTTTTCCAAATTTTTAATACAGTCTTTCTTCATTTAAAATAAATAAAATTGTAAAATATAGGAGGTTTGAATGTTCATGATCAATTTAAATAGATAATATTGTTAGATTATAAATTAAAATGTAATTTTTATACTTAAGATCACTAATTTAATAAAATCTCTAACAAAAATATGCGCAATAAATTTTTAAAATGTTGAAGCAAGTAAAGATATGTTTAAAAATATTTTCACCACTCTATCTTTAACTATCTTAATTTTATTAATAATTGCTTAAAATTAAAAAAAATAGGATCAATTCATTCTAATTATCATTTGAATTCAACTTTTTAAAATGTTGAATCTTGATAATTTTAAAGAAATTCCGTTTTTACAAAAACTTTGCGTACTATTTAGATTTGTTGTCTAATGAATTTATGATTGACTTGAATACTGATAAGTATTTATAAAATATCAATTATCATTGAAGACATAGACAAAAATAGCTACAAAACTAGTTCTGTAGATTAAAAGTAATGGTTAGTTTAGCAACGAAAAGCTGTGAATTAAATATAATTTTTTTCGCAATAGACTACCTCATTAAAGAAGAATTTTATTTTACCTTAATTCTGGTGAAAAGATTCTTTTATTAAAATTAGGATAAACGAAATTTTTCACAATGTTATATTTAAATCTTAGTTTTTTAATTTTATCTTAATTATTAATTTAAATTTTTTAAATTCAAAGTCAATTATTTTTATTAATAATTAACATAGAAATTATACATAATTTTATTGATTTAACAATAAAATTAAAATATTTTATATAATTATGATCTCTTGATTTAGGGTGTATTAAAGTTTAAATGGAGGTAAATAATTAATCTCAATATTACAAAATTATTTTTATATTTAACAAATTTATAATTAAAATATTTAAGTTTGTATAGGCTTGTGATATTTTAAAGTTTTAAATATCCATAAAAAACAACTTTAACTCATTTATTAACAAATGTTATAATTAAGTATACCCAAAAATAAACTATTTAAATCTTTTAATTTAATCCATTTAAAAATATCATCTTTTTATAGAATAAAGATATCGAAATCATTTGATATTTTTTATATATCTAATTGTCTGAATATTTTTAAAATAATTTACAACTGAACTTTTATTTAAATAAAAAAAATTAGTTTTTATATTTTTATATCTTAGTTAAACTTTTTTATTTATTATAGAATTGCTTTTATAGTAACTTTTGTTTTATACAATTCACCAAAAATTTGAAACATATAAAGAAAATTTAAAATAATAATAATAGGAAAGTAAAGGAAATTACGAAAATGCATTTACAATAAAAGATCTTATTTTATTACTATTATTTTTAAGTTAAAAATATTAGATGAGTTTATTTTGAATATTAATTTAATTTTTTTAATAAAAATAGAGAATAAATTATTTGAAAATTTAAAAAGAATATTATATTATTTATCACAACTATCCCAATAGTTTATTTAAATATTTCACTATTATATTTAAAACAGGAAAATATAATTAAAATAATTAGTTAATTAGTATTTAATAATTATTTTTAATCTATTTACTGTTTTATTTAACTAACAAATTTAACCTATTCATAACCCCAAGACCCTTTAATCAAGTTTATATGTGTTATTGTTAAGCGTAATGTAGGGAATTAGGGTTTCTTTGGGTTTGATATTAATTTTTTTCATTAATTTCATTGTATTTATTTGTGTTAGTAATTCTATGTTATTCACTTTTGTACAACTTTAGACGGTTAAATAATTAATTTTATCGATTATTATATATTAAGTTTTGTGTAATCTTATATTCTCGATAAGGTTTGTCTAATTTTATCAAAATAGTGAAATTACTTCAAAATTTCATATTCCATATTTCAGGTTGCTTATTTTCATTATTTAAAAACTACAATATATTTTTGTATTTTTAGGAAGTCTTTCTAATTAAGTTCCAACTTAATTAAGAGTATTAAAATTTAAGTACTTCTAAAATAGTTTTTAACTTAATTATAAACTGCTATTTGATTTAAACCATATTAGGAGATCATCCTAATTAAATTATTGATTAACAAGTAGATATTTCTAATAGAGCTTAATTTTAAAATGAAAATCTATCCCTAAAATACTTGATTACAATTTCAATATCCTTCAATATAATAGAAATTTTAATTAACATCCTATGAGATGCCCATATGTAATAGGTACTATATCAATAAATAATTCTGAAATACTATATTTAAAATTTAAAATATTTTATTTATTTTTGTTAGAAAACTTAATTGATCGATCTGTCAAAAAAAGGACTGATATAATACATTCCAAACTCTTTACTATTGTAGAATCTAAAAGTATTGAAATTTAAAAACTTAATTTTTTAGATTAACTTTTGCTTTAATTTCAAAAATTAATGATTAATGAAATATTTTTTATTCAAAAATGATTAATAAAATTGATCGAACTTGTAAGAAAAAAAATAACTGGTTGGAGTGTCATAAAATTGGAAATTTCCATAAAACATTCACAATAATATATCTAACAATTTTTACAGATATGGTATGCTAGTATGGTTATCTCATAAATATCTATATTATATTTAAATTAGCATAAAATGATTTGTTATAATCCAAAGAAACCCTAATACCCAACATTTATTCAAATCAAAAAATATAAAACTATTAAGGGGTTTTGGGGTTTAGATAACCACTAATCTAAAAATACCTTTTTTACTAAAAGAACCTTATTCGAAGCTTTTCTATAAAAGATAATAGATTTTTCAAATACAAATTTCCCAAAAAAATGGTTATTATTATAATTATATAAAGTTTATAAAAGCATCACACTTAAAATATATTAATTTAAATAATTATTCAACATGATTAATTTTATAGAAGCTCTCATTAATTTTCATTTTGACTTTCTTACGCAATGAGCGGACTTTTCTTAATTTTCATATCCATATCTTGAAAATATCGTTTCTAATTAAAATCGCTAGAAATTTGAATTTAGAAATTTATTTACTGACTCCCAAAAGTCTAATTATTATAAATAACCAATTTATTACAAATCATTAGATTAATTACTAGCAGATTATCTTTGTATGTAATTCACAAACATGAGAAAATAACAATTAAGAACTAAAGTTCCATCTAAAATATTATTAACCCCTTAAAAATTATTGTACAATTATAAAACCATTTTAATCAACCAAATTTTATTAATATTTATAACTTAATTAACTGCAATTTATGAATTTTATCATATATACACTTTTATTAATGATTTAAGTACAGCTATATTTTACATAATGATATACTGATTTTTTTATAAATTTCTCATGTTTAACTAAAATAATTCTTATTTTCTGGTTATTTAAAAAAATTGTCAATATTTATAAAATAAAATACTTATTAATTCATTCATAATATGAAAATACGGACAATAAACTTATGATTATAAATTATACTTATTTTTTAATTATTTTTAAATCAATATTAATCCTTAAATATTTCCAAATCAATAGTTATTATTGCTAAAATATATAAGAATAGGAAATAATAGAAATATAAATTAATCTCAAGTATTTATATAATTATAACTGGCATTTATTACGAAAGACTTTAATTCAAATTTGATTGATTTATTTAATTAATTATTAATATAAAGTGTGCAAAAGTGCAGATTGTGCAAAAATATAATATAGCAACAAAATGGGCAGGATGTGTGCAAATAATTGAAAAGATAATAATTTAATAATGGTCTTCTCTGCTATAGCAGTAAGAGCTTGTTATTAATGTGAAAGTGAGATCTATCGGCAATACCATTGATATAGATACCTCCCCTGCCTCTATCAAGATAGAAACCTTCAGCTTCGAGGATGTCTTCATTGTCACTACAATCAATGTTGTGAATTTGTTTGGCATTGACTAATCTAGCATATTTAGTGTGCTGGAACACATAAATGGATGAATTAGAGGCAGTGCTTAATCTTGTTAATAGTAGCTCTCTGAATTTACAACTGTAACGATAATTCTGTCGTTATTAAAATCTTAAATTTCATCTTTCATGCAGCTGTATTGGGAGATGTTTTCATATTCACCGGCCTGAAGAGTAAGATTCTATTCGAGTGCGTGACCTTAAGTTATTGATTGAACGAATTATTAGAGTGCTCTCAATTTATATATTTATTCGATTATTAAATTATTATCTTTTCAATTATTTGCACACATCCTGCCCATTTTGTTGCTATATTATATTTTTGCACAATCTGCACTTTTGCACACTTTATATTAATAATTAATTAAATAAATCAAATTTGAATTAAAGTCATTCGTAATAAATGGCAGTAATAATTATATAAATACTTGAGGTTAATTTGTATGTATATTATTTCCTATTCTTATGTATTTTAGTAATAAAATGTATTTAAGTAAAAGAATTTATATAGTATAAAATATATTATTTTATATTTTTATATAAATAAATTTTTATAAAAAATAAACTCCATATTTGATTGGATCTGTAGGAAGGAAGTTAACTGAAATGTGTATGATTACTTTTATAATTTATATTTTACTTTTATAAAATTGAAAAATATTTATTAAAAATACTTGGGAAGATCCTGATATATAAACCAAAATAAATTAATTATTAATGGAATGTGTATTTAAGATATATTAATACAAAATAATTATAATCGAATATAAAAATTCCTCGTGTAATTTGTAATTAAAATTTAATATTGTTTTAAATAAAATATTTATAGATAGATTGATTAAAAATAGTTATACATTATGAAGTTATTAATTCTTAAATGTTTAAGAACATTATGCAAATCATGAATTATTATAACCCTAGTAAGTAAAAATTATAAAGAAGCGTGTTAATATTTGGAAAATTAATTTATATTAAATAAATAAAAAATTGATCTATTTACTGTTTGAGTTCCTGAAGTTTGACGATCTTAGACTTATTCTATAAATGATTAAAAATAGTTGAGCTATAAGATATAGAATAATTTTATTACTCTTGCAAATAAAAGTTTAATTAGATATAATATCAGATTAAAAATCATTTATAAAAGACTTCATTCTTTGTAATTTAAATCCGAAAAAATTCCCAAAAAAATATAATATGCTTTAAATTATAGAAAATTTGTTTAAAATTGGGGTTAAATATAAGTTTTTATTTGATAAAACCCCAAGTCAGTTTTTTACAAGATTTGGGTGACGATAGAAATTAATTAAGTGTGAATTATAATAATTATTGATTTGGTTGCTTTAGTAATTTATTAGAGGGTCCTGTAGTAGTAGTAGTAGAGGCTATTCTACTAAAGCAACCAAAATGACGAGATGCCTAATTTAATTATTATAAACTGCTCGAACCCTATAATAATACTTTAGAATCTTTAAGAAAGACACGAATCCAACAGATGAACCCTCTCCTACTCGATATTCACAACTCACTATGCGAGCAAGACGACCCTGAACTGCCGGAGGACCCAACTGAGGATCTTTTGCTTGACAATCTTGAGTTCGACGATCCCCTGCTCACCAAGACATCTTTCCAACAGCGCCTGGGCATTCTCCTGAGCAACATTCAGATGGCGAACAGAAGTCATGGGTCCTTCTGACACGTGGTGAGTAGCATTCTCGGCATGCGCTCCACGCTCTCCTATTCGACACTAGTGGACGAGGCCTTGGATGCAACTGTCAAAATGGGAAGGGAAGATGGCGGCCGCCATATTGGATGTTCTCATGATGATTCGACACACCACCAAACCATGGGCGACTTGTTTGATCCCAACACGGATGTATAATCACCTCTATCAAGGTAAGATTCGAGTCTTAGTTGCTAACACCATATGTAGGGAAGGAGCACAACGTAACCTATTACCTAAGATAAGCGACCAGATGGCAAGTCCCAGCAATTATCTCAAGAGCGCCTGCTGTCCAGATACCGTTGGCTCAGCCACCAAGCCAGTTGGCATCCCGAATACTCATGAGTAGCCAAAGGCACTAAACTCTTATGCCAAAGCACGAAGCTCAAGTGCATTGCGCCTAGCGAAAACTATACTACTCTATTGCTAAAGTGTATCAGCATAAACCCTTCTAAATCAGGATTCTTGGCACCCTAGCCTATGACAGTCAAACTGGCCTGTTTGGGGGCAGCACTCTACATGCGTTGGCTTAAGGTCGCATACATTAGGGCACTCACTGCATGGAGCCGACTTATGAGGACTCTGAGGGTCGAGTGATTTTGAATATTCCAACTACCTGGCGTCATCAGCAAAAGTACTCATCTCATAATCTTTGTTTGGTAAACAGCTGCCTGCTCAGTTATTTGTAACTCTCTAGCTTAGGCTGCGCTCTCTCGATCGAAGTACGATACGACTATGGTGGCTTGCTAAAAATCATCGAATTCGCCTGAGACAAGCTCTCTGTAAAATTCAACGATTTGAAAAATTCCAACGTGAAGTTCTCCTGAGCTTGACATTCTGAGTGCCTCCCACCAACTAAGATCCAATCAAGAATAATGAGACTGTAGACAACATCATTAACCGAGCTGCTGATAGAGACAAGAGACCCCTGTCAATAAGCAAGGAAAGGCAGAGTTAAGAAAACGTCCTAAAGAGATTCACTAAGGACCTGGCCATGCTCATGCAGAGCGCCCCCCACCTCCCCACTAAGTTCCTCTAGAGATTCAAGTCCGCCCTCACCCAGGAGACCGTGGATTCGTTGATGAAGGAAGCATCGAAATTCAGATCAAAGGATGGAGAATGCGCAGAGATCAAGGACCTGGACCGGGAGAGGCAAGAGCAGCTCAAGACCTTGAGAGAAAGATTGGCAAATTTGTGAAGTGAATCATTCAGTATTAAGTTTAGAGTAATTGTTATTGATTTAATTTCTATCGTCTACAAAAAATTGTAAATAACTGACTTGGGGTTTTACTTGCAATATTGGGATTTCATTTAATAAAATGAAAAACATTTAGGATCCTATAGAATGAATAGAAGAATACAATACTTGTTTACTTTATCAAAATTCTAGCTTATTTATTAATTTAACTTACATTAAACAAATTTTAGAGTTTTATAAAAATAAGCCCTGCCATTCATCGAATTACTAGTTTTTTTATTATCTACTTTATTCTTTACGTAGCATCTTACTTGTTCTATAATATAGCATGTTTTGTGAGGTAAATCTCCCTTTTATTAGATCCGCCTCTTTAGAAACTGCATGGAGTTCCCAATTTATATCTTAGCCTAAATACCTTTACTCTTAATGCTCAATTGAAATAAATTATTGTCAATCTTACAGGTGAAAAGTTTATCATAATATTCACAGCTTGAAATTTCTGTGAAAAGAACTATTTTTTGTAGCAATTTTATTCATTGCAAGTCTAAATTGCTAATAAAGCAAGCAAGTTATATTTCCTTTAATTTTTTAAAGAAGTCTCTCAAAGTAATTTCCAAATAGTTTGAGACATAAAGCAGGATATTTTTTGGCAATGAGAACATCATCTAGCTTTATAAAGGAACTGAATTTTATCTAAGTTAGCACCAAAATTAATAATTTCATGCATTTTAGAAAAAAAATTAGTTAACTAAGTACAAATATGATTTATAACACTTAAAATAAACCATTAATGTTTTTCTGAAACAAATTAATCGAGTATTTATAACTTGTGAGATTATTAAGGCATAATTGTAGAAATTTCAATTTCAATTTAGCTGTTAACTTAAATAGGAAATCAATTTCTCTTGGTTATGACTGAAGTTATTTTTGTTGAGAGGGTGGTATAACTTAGCGCCTTTGATTTTTAAGCTAAGGTCATCTAAATTGATATATAAATAAGAAAGAAAGAAAGTGCAGAGTTAGATATCTAAACACTAATAGAAGATTCTGAGGAGATAAAAGAACAGCTAACAGTCGAAAAGATTAAAACATTCTAATGCCAAGTCTGCTTAAATTATTTTGCAGCCAAGTAGAGCATGAAGTAAAACACCAAAGAGATACAACTTGCAAAGCAATGATCTATTTCAAGCATTATAAGTTGGTAGAATACACTAATGTACGACTTGTATGAAGTCTTGCACTCACTCTGCAAAATAAAGAAGCATTTGCAGAACCATAATATGATTGAGTTTTTAATGAAGGATTAAGAAGCATAAAAACTAATTTTAGCAACAACAAAAAATCTAATACTTCAAAAGAGACTCAAGAGACAGAAGCGATTTGAATCGATGCATCAACCAGCAAGCAATACCATTTAAACATGATTTAATATAGAATTATGAATATTCCTGCACTTAACACAGTTTATCTTACAGTGTCGAAAATTACTTGAAATTTAACGAACCAAACAATACAAAGCTGATAGTGATTGGAGTTAGCATACAAGGTATATCATTTAATGATCTCATTTAGAACGATTAGAACTAAAATAAATTTGCTAACTAATATTTAAAAGATGCTTAGAGAAGAAAATGTAAGAATTTTACTTAAGCTAGATGTTTTTATATTAGGCTTTGGTTTCCTCACACTATGGCTAAAGAAATATAAAATTACTTTGAGAGACTATCTATATCACAACAGAAACCCAAACGATTTGAATGATTTATATTATCAGAAATGATTGAGAGTGTCAAAGAGTTGCAAATACTTAAATATATTCATGAGATTTGAATAATGAAAATGTTACGTTGAACCTTTTCCAATAAAAAGTAGTAGTAGCTAACATTTTCGATATGGCTTTAAAATAAGAGAATAAATCACTAAAATGTATTTGGGACACCTGGTTACTTTTCAACGAAAAAATGGACTAATGGATATCTTAATTCAATGTAATGGTAGTTGCTGCTATTATTTTGGAGAGCGATTATGTATAAAATTTCTTACTTTGGCACTAGGGATTTAAAATAATCAAATAAGTTAACTTAGTAGCATTTAAAGTAAAATAAAAATGAATCCAAAGAAATAAGAAATTAAGTATAGATAAAAAAATTGTAAGACCCCTTAATTATACTCAACAGTTATTAGAAGAGATGCTTGAACCACTTAAGGTAGCAAGATTCTAGAGTTATAACAAAAACAAGCAAATTATATTCATTTTGTAAGATTTAACTAATATTCTTAAAAACATATTAAATACACTTAAAACCTTCGTTTTTTCTTTTAACCCCAATAATATCACAACTAAAGCGTCAAACTACAACACTTATAAACCTCATTAAGGAGTTTTGGGGTCTTGATTGCCATAGGATATATTTCAGAAGATTGAAAGAAAGGCATTTGATGCCTAGTAGCATATAATTGATCTATTTAATGTTTAGGAGTTCTCTAAGAAATTTTTCCCCTTCAATTCTATAAACTTAGCAAAATTTATGCTGTCACGACAGGTGGAAGAGGGCACTTTGCCTGAACTCTCTTTTAAAAGGAAATAATGGGAGCATAGTATTGAGCAGAGAGCTCTAATAACTTATGAAGTAAGATTTTCACGCGTAGAATTTTAGCAGTGATGTAATGGTGTTTACATTCAAATGCTTTCTACAATTCAATTAATTAATCTATTTAAAAACTTATATGCACTTATTCCATCGTATTAGACTTCAAAATCACTTATTGCATCAGTAAAATTAATAAAATCAGTCAAGGTAAGTTAAAATTTAAAATATAAATACAATAAAATAATCAATTTTTTGCCACAAAAAAAGACATACAGCAATATCTATCTCAAATAAAGCATAAACTAGTCATGCCATAGATCAGAATCAAAAACTCTAAGTGAAAAAAAATTTAACCAGTGTAAGATCGGTATAACGGTAATTGTCTATCCTCAAATTTTAACTGCCTTCTTATCTATTTAATGGCATCTAAATATATATTAAATACGAATCATTTATTAGTTTATTTAATTTTTCCAATTAAAATGTCTTTTAGTAGTTGTTAATCTTAATCAAAATAATTGAATATAGAATTTAATTTTTCTTAAAATTACTTGTCCACTCATTTCATATTCAAGGAATTTGTTAAAAACAAAGTAACTTGATTAAATTTTTCAATTGAGATACACTCGATTTTGAACAAACTAAATAAAATATGTCAATTATATTTTAATATTTGTATCAAATTAATTATACCATATGTAAGTCAAAATATTTTTTTATATTCTTATAATTTAACATAAAGAATTATTAAATTTTATAATATAGACAATTTCTACTAATTGTTAGTATTTAAATAGTTATAATTCATTTAGGTGAATTATATGAACCAATATAAATAATTTTAATTATTAAATAGCAATAAATTTTAATTTAAATTCAAAAATTTTTATTATTCTTACTTTATTTCTATATGGGAAGTCATCATACTACTGCCGGATTTTTTCAAGAACATCATTATCTAACAAAATAATTTAAATATTGATAGAATGCAATTAATTTTTAGACTGATTGGAGTACAATCAACTGTGCATACTTAATATAATAGGAGTTATATATTATATTATATTATGGAAAAGTTATCATTCTATAACAAATTTCAATCAATGTATTTAGGTAAAAATTATATTTAATTAAGAATTAAATTAAATTAAATTAAAAATATGGCTTATTAAAATTATTGTTGAGTATTGTAGGTATAGATTAATTTAAAAAAATGAATTAAATTAACTTTAAATAAATATTAAAGCAGTTAAAATCCAAAAGATACCCATAATTTGAACAAAATCAATTCAGTAACAGATCCCGAGATTTTAGCTGTTCTGTTCATTTGCAAGCAATAATTCTTGATTATATTATAAAATGATTATTTTTAATTGCATATTGCAGTAAAATTTATTTTTTTCCTTGAAATTTGAAATAAATTTATTATAGTATCTTCAACCAATATTTAATATTAATGAACTATTAATTGAAAGTAATATTTGAAGGATGCTTGTTATTTTTACAAAAAACATAATTTAAGAGAATTATTAAATAATGAAATTAAATTTTACAAACCGAATATATTGCTTCAATAATTTCTATGATTTAGAAAAGAAAAATTGCAATGAAGGATTTTTTGTTTATTAAAATATCTCATTTTTAAACATAATAGAATTTGCTTTTGTTAATTTAGTTTACTCTGCAGATAGTTAAAATGTTTGATTAAGTTCATTTAGTTCTTAGAATATTTGCGATTACTCATTAAGCTCTATCAACAATTTTAAATTATAGAATCACTATGGTTATATTAATTTTAATCTTTAATAATATATCTTAATTTAATTTCTTAGATCAAAAACATTGTTATAATAATAAAAAGAAATTAATAAATTATTTTTTATTTATTAATTTCAAATAAATTAATAATGTATATTATTAAGATTAAAATTATATTTATTTATATAAAATTGGTCAATAAGTGAATTTAATAATGTTTTAATTATGATTTAATTTTAATTTATCTATATCTCCCACTTCCATAACTTCTAACAGAAATTGTACCATTATAAACTGAAATCTTAAAATATAAATTATATATGAATATTTTAATATTGAGCAAATTTTATAGACCGAATAAGTTTAAAAATAAATATTTTAATTTAATATAAATTTTTTATTTTATAAGAAATTACTGTAGCTACAAAAAACTATAATCTTAAACGGTCACTAATTTTTAACTTAAAGAGTTTGGAGAATTTAAAGATCGTTTTAAAATAATAATTCGGTCCCAATAATAATTGAATAAAAAAGTTTGGGGGGGGAAGTTTCCTGTCAAGTAAATTTTTTAAAATATAATTCTTTATTAATTAAATATAAAATATTTTAATTCAAAATTTTTACCTCATTAAATGGATAGAGGATAAGTTAAACATACTTTAAGAGTTGAAGAAAAAAAATTGCAATTATATCCAATTTCATAATTTTAGATATAGTATGATTATTATTTATTGTAATTTTTACTAAAAATTTGGAAAAATTAATAGAAAATAATAAGATATAAATTATGAAAATATTGGTCAATATGAAGTAGATCTTGTAAAACTTCATGAATGGTAGAATAAAAATTCCTCTAATCACAAGTTAGTGAAAATCATCAAAAATATTTATAGTTGTCCAAAATTATAATTGCAAAAAAGTAAAATAAAAAAAATAAAATTTTCTTGACAGGAAACTTCCCTAAAATTTAAATTTTATCATAAATCTTGACAGGAAATTTCTCCCCCCAAAAGTTTTGTTAGGAAATTTTAAACTTAAGATTAATGATAGCTTTTAGGACTCTAATATTTTCTTATATTTCGCAATTCTTCATATAATTATATCGTAGAATTTCATAAATAGTAATTACAGATGCATATATGAATCATCAATAACTTCATTTCTTTTCATTATTAAAATTATAAAGCTCTTTTATGAAATTATTTACTTGCTTTAGTCAAATAATTAACTTTTATATTTATTATGTTTTCAAACACACCACTTAAGATTAAAAACTTATTATAATTTTTTTTAACTGTAATAATTTTATTTTTAAACATTAAAAATAAAAAAATTCAATGACTTCTGCCTCATGATTTGAATTAAAATCTAAGTTCAAAAATTTAATATTTTTAAAAATTAATATATCCTTATTTACTTTTAGAATAACCTTACTAGTCTCTTAAAAAAGTACCATTCAAATATTGAATTTGAAAAAGATTTACATATTTCTTTCTTTCATGTTTTTACATTTTAAAAAATATTTTAAAAATAATTGAAATTTGAGATATTATCTTTATTCAAGATTTGGTTTGCAATTTATTATAATTATTTTTTTATAAATTTGTATTCATAGAAATTTACAAATAAATTTTCCTTTTGGAAAAAATTAAAATAAAACATTTTTATTCTTGAATAATAATATTATAAACAAATTAACATATAATAATATGAAAAATTAAAACCCTAAATCCTCTTAATATAATTTTTTAGTGATTTAATTTTTAGGGTATTGTTTAAGACTAATTGGCTTTAATTAAGATATTAGATTAATCTGCAAAATGAGAAAATAATATCAGCGATATTTAATGTCTATTAATGATGAAAAAACATTTAGATTTATTGCTAAAACTTAAGTATTGGAAGAGTTCTGATGTAGACTAGGTCAAGCAAATGCTCAATAATGCAGATACAGCAAATCTTCTTTATTAATGTTCTCAATTGTTAGATATTAATGCTTGATAGCTTTTTATAATTTCAAAAACGGATCTTAAAATCATTAAGCATGAAAATAAATAATCTCTCAATCACATATTTACTACCTATGGGATTCTAAATTTTAAAGTTTTGGTTAGTATATTTCATCGTAGGTTTACTGATATAGATATCCGTATCTCACCATTAACTAGGTAAATAAATATTTTACAGGAGAAATGGTACTAATTCAAGAATGTTAAGAAGGGTAAACGTGATTAATTTAAACTTTTATTTATATAATGATTCACATTAAATTATGATAAAATGCAAGGGCTTTAATAATAACATTAAGTTATCTCACTCTTGATAATGCTGGGTTAGTATTAACAGCTTTATTTAATATTGCATCTTATAAATAGTATAATTATTAATTATTTAATGCTGAACGGAAATTAATATTATAAAGTCAGAAGGAGATAATAAAAAATAATAAATTATTCTTTTGTTTTTTTGCATCATACTCAATCTATTCAAAGAACTAATCCATATACTTAAGAAGAGTTTCATTATTTTCTCATTCATTACTCTATAGGAAGAACTTATGTGATTATTTAAATAACTTCTTCTGAATTTCTGATTTTAATTTCTCATTTAATCTTTTAGTTAAGTGCAATAGTTTACATAAATCCACTAATACTTAAAATCTTATTGTTTGGCTTGTTGAGGAGGAAAAATCTCAAGAATTATTCAACGGCAACTTTTTACATAAAAAAAGTTAGCCTCACTTTTTCTAAAATAATAGATTCTAAATTGATAATAAAGTAGTCTCTCTTTCTCATGACTACTACCCTATTCTTGTTGACACACTAAATCTACTAATATTAATTTGATTATACCTTATTAATTTTCATTAAATATACTTTAAATTTATTTAAAAACTCGTTTTATCTACTAATTGCAACAAGACATAAAATATACTTAATAAATCACAATAAAGTTTTATAAAAGGGGTTATAGGTTTTGATTATTGGGGTTAGATTGGGAGCCAATAAAATAAAAATAATACATAATATTTAGTATTAATCATTTAAATTTATTAATAAAAATTCAAGATTTAAAGAATATTTTTAATTATAAATTAGAAATTGCATTAATTCTTATGCTTTGATTTTATGATGAATTTTTGAATAACTTGAATAAGACCAACATAGTGAAATGAATTTCTTTTGAACTATTTCAAAAATAATCTATACATAAAATAAATAAAGCAGAGTTTATTTTCTATTAAATTACAAAATATTAATTCTTTTTTAATTTTTTTTCTCCATAATTTAGTTGTAAATTATTATAATATTTTTATTTTATTTTTTATTTATTTATTTTATATTTATTTATTTTATATTTATTTAAAATTACTGGTTTCCAATCCTTTTTATTTTTTATAAACTATTAATAATTAAAATTATAATATTGATATAATTAATAAAAAGAATAGAAATTATAAAAATTTTATTCTAGAAAAAATGAATATTCTAGGCTTCTATATTGATTTAATTAGATTTATGTTTGATTTTTTATACATATTAAGAACTCTTTTTTTTTATTATTAGAATATGCATAACATATTTACAAATTGATGTTAAAATTAAACTATTAAGGAAAGTAAAGTGTTTAATTTTATTATATAA